>JAWDGP010006119.1:62500-80000 GCA_033675545.1 Elysia crispata
CGAATTGATTCTGTTCAGTAGTTGACTGATGTAGACGTTCCACTCATCTTCTTTTTTAAAAAATCGTTTGGGCATTAATTAAGACCCGTATAGACAAGGTAGGGTTGAAAACACAGGTCCTAAGTTTATTCTTCGCGGGCTTTGTGCCTAACCTCGTACCTGCGCTGTCCACGTTTGCTGATAAGTAGGTCAAGTGCTCTGGCCCCCTGCCACCGTCCCCGACACACCACTGTTGACTTGATGATAAGATAACACCAACTGTTGCGGTAGATCAGCAGACACTAATTTTATGTTTGTCGATTTGAAATAGATTTCATCTTATGTAATTTTTGTCCCCTAAGCTCGTCAATCCAACATGAGCGACCGGAGATTTGAGACAAATCTTTTACTTGAGTTTCTGCACTGTGTAGAGTTATCTATTCCTATGCAATCAAATAATGAAGCAAAACGCTGAAAACGTTCGGGGCTAGATTATTATGATTTTTTTTTTTTTTTTTTTGTATTTTTGAGATGCAGACCATTTCACATTCACATCAATAAACAAAATAAAAGAGGGAAAAAAACTTGGAGGTATCTCTCATTTGCCTTTAAATTCAACAGTCATTTTACACAATGCTCGCTGCAATAATTGAACTTTGAAGTATTGAAACAGAAGACTAAATCTAGATCAGCGCACACAATTCCAGCTGTTGTGAGCCGCCATGTTCACAGACATAGATTTAGGTCAACGCCATCTGGATTCTAGAAGGGGCCTCACACAATATGAAGTCCCATTGGGGCCTTGGTTTCCTATGGAGTTCCTAACTTCTCTTATGTTAAAACGGAGAAAAAAAAGTGTGGTGTCATCGCTGGTTCGAAACGGTTAGAGGACATTTTTGGCTGGAGTGGGTCACTGATGGACTGGGTCAGCTGTTACATCAAGCAGGACTGAGCGGGTGCTGGGGAAGAGATAGCTCTCTTTTAACAAACTTGATACATACAACTCGCTGTTGGACGATTATAAGCACTATAAGTTGCTTTGAAGCTGAAACTGTATAGCTTTGTGCAATGTTAGCAAGATATTCTGTGAAAAGAGGGCCTTTTTTTTTCAAAATGACATCCTTGGTCATCACCCGAATGTTCTTTCAATTAAGGTATTTTGTGCTTTAGACTTTTCTTCCAACCGCAATGCCCAAAAGCAAGTATAAGGAAATCACTCTAGCTGCAACATGTCATCTCTTGCAACTGTTTGTTGTATAAGATGTCTTTTACCAACTTAAGTCGCTGAAACAGTTGTAGAGACAGGGCAAAAAATACAACCTACACTGTCGTTATTCTTCTGTTTCTGTTTATAACCCAAAGTTTCGTCGACCTAACTGAACAGACCAGAGTTGTGACAAAGTCCACAGGTAAACATCAACAACTAGAACAGACATTGGAGTTTTGTAAAACTCCACTCTATTAATTAAGAGAACATTTGAAACACTTATTTTATACAGATACAAATCACTGGGCAGCTAGCTATATTCGCGCAAGGCAGTGTTGTGACAACCAAGTGAGTGAACCCACACGGCATCTTTCATATCTACCAACATTGGGTAACGCTAGACGTTTGGAGGGACTTTCCAAAAGTTGAGTTTTTTTTACAGAATTAGCTAGTTTCTTTCGTTCACACTTTGAATAAATTCTGCTGGGACCTTGCCAAAGCTTCATCTGTGCTTCCAATACAATTACTTTTTAAAACAAGATGAGAAATATGATGTCACAGATAGCACTGGTTCTAAACAATAACTATTGAAATCCTTGAACCCCAAAGTTTTATCTTTCTTTAACCGAAAACAATTTTGTTTTACTGTGCTATCGACGTTCCAACAACTCGTGTCATTTGGCGCAAAATTGTCTCGTCTTGATACACGATGGTGTAGAGATTGTTTGGTACCAATAACTCCTTTTCAATACAGGAAATCTCGTCAGGCCGTTTTCTTTTCAGAAAACATTTCTTCTCTTAATCATTTTTTTTTAAAATTGGAGCACCGTGGCTGTTGGGTTAGAACGTCCTCCCTGTTACCTGCAAGGAGATTGTTGACGAGTTCTACCCGCAAGAACCGTCGATAGATGGGTGTGGAGGCCTGATCTCTCCAGTCCCGCCCCGATAGATGGGTGTGGAGGCCTGATCTCTCCAGTCCCGCCCCGATAGATGGGTGTGGAGGCCTGATCTCTCCAGTCCCGCCCCGATAGATGGGTGTGGAGGCCTGATCTCTCCAGTCCCGCCCCGATAGATGGGTGTGGAGGCCTGATCTCTCCAGTCCCGCCCCGATAGATGGGTGTGGAGGCCTGATCTCTCCAGTCCCGCCCCGATAGATGGGTGTGGAGGCCTGATCTCTCCAGTCCCGCCCCGATAGATGGGTGTGGAGGCCTGATCTCTCCAGTCCCGCCCCGATAGATGGGTGTGGAGGCCTGATCTCTCCAGTCCCGCCCCGATAGATGGGTGTGGAGGCCTGATCTCTCCAGTCCCGCCCCGATAGATGGGTGTGGAGGCCTGATCTCTCCAGTCCCGCCCAGCTGCACTTAGGCCTCTGTGAAAGGTAGGGACTGCCTGAGATCACCTTGTAGCAGACGGGCAGGACCACAGCTCCAAACAGCTTATAATCAAATATCACTCCTTCATCGAGATATACTCCTGTTTAAACTGTTAGCAGTTGGAAACAATTCCCGAACTCGATGAGCGCTGATCAGCAGAACTTACCAGTACTGTCTGTAAATATTTCATGTAAATCATCTGGTGCTTTGCGGTCACGTGGTTCAGTGCCGCATCCTCGGCAGCAGCTGGTCACACTAAAACGCTATTGTTTACAGTGCTGTGTACCAGCTGTAAAGTCAAAACTGGAGACTGTCTGAATTATATCCCCTTTAATTAATTGGCGGCAAGTTTGGGTAGGTTGTTTCTGAAAATAAGGTTTGGCGACAGTAGGGAAACATAGCGACATCCTATAAATCGCATGAGTACCCTCATAGTAAGGTTCCAACAACAAAAAATGTATGATTTATCCATTGCGAGCATTGAGTCCGATGGCATATTGTGGAAAAAATATAAACAATGATAATAAAATGAGTGTAAATTTAAACACTGATCGTCATCGCCACAGAATGCTTTGTTAGAAAGCCGAAAAAGAGTTAACTTTAAACCTAAAAAATAATTTGGGATTTCATAGTATTATTGTTTTCAGCATATTGTGGCTAATATCTACTGAAGTGCTATAAAATTCTCCATTTTCAATTTTCTAATTCTACTACTACTACTACTACTACTACTACTACTACTACTACTACTACTACTACTACTACTACTACTACTACTACTACTACTACTACTACTACTACTACTACTACTACTACTACTACTACTACTACTACTACTACTACTACTACTACTACTACTACTACTACTACTACTACTACTACTACTACTACTACTACTACTACTACTACTACTACTACTACTACTACTACTACTACTACTACTACTGCTGCTGCTGCTGCTGCTGCCGAAACTGCTACTAATTCTTTAGATGCTAAGGTCCATCTCCATCTTGTCCTACACTCTATCGATGTTTGACTGCTTTCTTTATTTCGATATCATATACCTTACAGTTAAATATGCATATTACTAAAGATCCATTAGATGCTGGTTTGTTCATGCCCTGTAAACTTAATGCACTTGGTCGTTCTCAGCGATTCCATCAGTACATAGGTCGCTCATCACGAGGCGTCTATCGTCTATTTTAGCGGATGAAGATGGCTCATTGGCTGAGTGCCTGGGGATGGTTGCCGTCTGGAGGAGTGGGTTCCATCCCAGTCTATACCATCTGTCTTTATGTTTTCATGCCTTCCGCTTTATTTGTAGGTCGCGAGTTCGACCAATGATTTTTCTGTACTATTTCTTTCTTTCTGTACAATCACTTGCATCTTTTTACCCTTAGGTCTAGCTCCGTCTGTTCTAGCCTTTATCAGCGCCAATGGATGTGGTGCTAGATTGTTTGCTTTAACAAGATCAGGGATATCCTTCGTTATTTCGATCCCGATTACGTTGATTGGTTTAGTTGGTGCCTCATCTTCCAAGCTCTGCACTGCCGATATTGATGTCGGTTATAGGCATGAAACCATCGTTCTACTTCTTCTAGCTTCATATTTTACCACCTCTCTATCACTGTTTGTCTGTCTGTCTATCTGTGTCTCTCTCCCCTCAATCTCTATCTCCTGCTATCTTTTTCACTATCTCTCTCAGTCTCACTGCCTCCATTTTTCTGACTCTCTTTCTTCCGGCCTTCACCTTTGCTGTTGATGCCCTATTGTTTTACTTCCTCTCACATTGCATTCTGTACCCTTGACATTTTAGGAAAAATATATATAGATATAAATAACGTCTCCTGACTTTTAAATGTTTCTTAAATCACAGGCGGAAGTGACAATGACAGAGAAATAGGGAAAGAAAGTATGTGTTAGAGATGGAGAGAGAGGGGGGGGGAAAGAGAAAGAGAGAGAGAGAGAGAGAGAGAGAGAGAGAGAGAGAGAGAGAGAGAGAGAGAGAGAGAGAGAGTAGGAGTAAAAGAGCTGAGAAAACTAAATGAAGACAAAGGTATAAAATGTAATACAACCAATAAAATATGTAATGAAAGTTATACGACAGCAGGAGAGAGTGAAAGAGAGCGAGAGGGGGGTGGGGGGTGGAAGGGGGGGGGGGGGATGAGGGAAATCTAAATTGAGAGAGAGAATGAGAGAGAGGAACCAAAAATTAAGAGAAAAAGAATGCGGGCGATGCAGACAAAGATTTTCACTCTGGCATCATAAAAGGAAACACACAGGTCAATATTGAAGGTAGATTTAAAACAAATAAAAAAAGTAGAGAAACGAAACGAAAATTTTGATAGTTTTAGTACAAATTTAAGAGATGCTGTTTAAGTTCTCCTAGCGTCCGCTTCAGGAGGATACTCAACAAGGATGCAAAATAATCCATATTGCACAGACAAAATGAGAGATGAACAAAAAAATATCAAGTCAAATGGATTTTGTTTTCTTTTTACCACTGCTTCAGCTGGCACCCAATACAAAGGACACGGTGCAGATGACGGACTTGATGGAAAGATACGGATTTTTTTCCTCTTCGTACTTTCTTTCTCCTCCTTACGTCTCTCTCTCTCTCTCTCTCTCTCTCTCTCTCTCTCTCTCTCTCTCTATATATATATATATATATATATATATATATATATATATATATCTTGGCCTCACATTTTAATGTCTAACCTTTCTTCCTCTCTCTACAACTTTCTATATTTTTGCTCTCAAATTTATACCCGTCCCTCTCTGCCAATATCTCTGGTTTATCTGCCTGTCTGTCTCACTTATCTCTCCCGTCTTTTAAAATCCTTCTCACTTTCACCTTATCTTAACATCTAGCTCACCTTATCTTAACATCTAGCTCACCTTATCTTAACATCTAGCTCACCTTATCTTAACATCTAGCTCACCTTATCTTAACATCTAGCTCACCTTATCTTAACATCTAGCTCACCTTATCTTAACATCTAGCTCACCTTATCTTAAC
Organism: Elysia crispata; assembly: GCA_033675545.1. Classification (NCBI taxonomy): domain Eukaryota; kingdom Metazoa; phylum Mollusca; class Gastropoda; family Plakobranchidae; genus Elysia; species Elysia crispata. The sequence continues at coordinate 68,082 of JAWDGP010006119.1, forward strand.
ATCTAGCTCACCTTATCTTAACATCTAGCTCACCTTATCTTAACATCTAGCTCACCTTATCTTAACATCTAGCTCACCTCAGGCATTGGAGAAAGTGATGGATAAAATTATTGTTCTCTTTTCTTTGAACAAAAGGAAACAACAAAAAAAAAAAAATAAAATAGAGGTCAAATTCAGCTTCCCTGCTGCCTAAAGGTGAGAGTTTTACTTTCTCCTCTCTCTCTCTCTCTCTCTCTCTCTCTCTCTCTCTCTCTCTCTCTCTCTCTCTCTCTCTCTCTCTCTCTTTGATTCTCAAGTAAAAACGCGAGCTCTCTTTTTAAAACCTCTTTTTTTCTCGTCTTTTTTGTCCTCTGAGCTTTTAGACAACCTTGGCTTTCGGTTCCTTTGTTTTTTCATTTTCCAACTGCAAAGTTCCGAACATACCTACTATACGTTTGGCTCTACCGAGGAAAGGTTTGGCGCAGTTTGCGATTACGACTACTCTTCGGTTCTCCAGAATTGTTTTTAGTCGCACAAGCAGGCTTTGGGTTTGATGGCTTCGAGTAACGATGTGGAATCAAACTAGAAATAACTCTGCTTCGCGTAACGTTGAAGCGGAAACTCTTCACTTTAACTAAGCCACCATTTGCCAGCAGCGATGTTTTGTCTGTATTGGAGTACAAGATGCCAACCGTACGTGCCAAAATGCCGGCGATATTACAATCGTGTTGGAACTGTTTTCAGATTCTTACCACGATTTTAGGTCTAGCTGAAATCCCAGGCTCAACTTAACTCTATGATAGGTAACCAAAGTTTTCATTGCAATATTTGTTAAAGGAATGAAATAATTTCAAAATTTTAATGAAAAATATAAGGGAGTGTTTAGCATGACAACTTATATTTGAAACAACGAATTCCTCAATGTAAAAGATGTCTAGGAATTTTGTAATTAGATTAATACAAATACAGTAACTCTTCCTAAAGAAACCAGGCCATGGTAATCGAGTTCACAAACGCCGTTATCTGTAAGGATGGAACCGTTATCTAGAATCGATCTGCACGATTGTGATGCGCACATGTCTGCACCCAGACTCCTGCCTCAGGTCTAGTGCCGTGTGCAACGTGAGGCGTGGGGGGAGCTGCTGAACGGTGGCTGGGGTCTGTGTCAGGGGGGGGGGGGAGAGATTCTGAGTTCCCTGGCCTCATCATCTCATCCTCATGTGAACTGGGAGGGGTCGTGTCTATGTCACACTGTCCTCACCTCCGTCTGGCAAGCTCATGCATCCCACCTATCTCTCTCTCTCTCTCTCTCTCTCTCTCTCTCTCTCTCTCTCTCTCTCTCTCTCTCTCTCTCTCTTTACTATTTCCACTTTCCGTGAATCTCTCAGTTTTGCACAAATCTAACAGCTTCCTTACCGGCTTGTTGAAGTCAGCATGTTTGCACACACTTGACTTGTTGAACGAGGAGCGATGATAAGGAAGATATTTGAAATATTTCAGCTGTAACACCAGTGTTAAGATATTTGAAATATTTCAGCTGTAACACCAGTGTTAAGATATTTGAAATATTTCAGCTGTAACACCACTGGTCATCGTTATAAACTGCTGACATTTACCTCGCGCGCATCTCTTGAGACAATAATGATTCTTTTTGGCAACTTAGGATATTGACTTCCCCCATATCTTCTTTAAATTTCTTTCCTTTTTCCAAAAATATACCTTAACACTTTTGTTCATCAGCACCCGAAATAAAACCTCGATACCAGGTTTGATCGAGTCAGTATTTATAACAAACCAGATATTCAGCTAATTACCCCTTGACTACCTTGGTCTCATCATTTACTGAGGACCTTCGGTGTAAGAAGCTTCCAACGAGTTCCATAGTTTGATCAGTACCTAGAAGACTTGGTCATGCTAGTTAACCTCCTTGGTCTCACAGTATAAACACACAACAGGATCACCATCACACCCATCTCCGTCAATGTTTACTGTTCTGGCCGATGAGGTACAAGACAACACTGGCTAAAGTTAGCAATGTTAAGTCCTAATCAATGAGTGACTAGATCTGGTCCATGATTTAAATATGAAACTTTGTAGTGGAATATACATGTTTTTAAATATCCGATCCCAGCAAAATTTCATCAACTTTTATTATTTGTCCTTGAAATAATAATAATAATAATAATAATAATAATAATAATAATAATAATAATAATAATAATAATAATAATAATAATAATAATAATAATAATAATAATAATAATAATAATCATAATAATAATAATAAGAGGAAGAAGAAGAAGAAGAAGAAGAAGAAGAAGAAGAAGAAGAAGAAGAAGAAGAAGAAGAAGAAGAAGAAGAAGAAGAAGAAGAAGAAGAAGAAGAAGAAGAAGAAGAAGAAGAAGAAGAAAGAAAAAGAAGAAGAAGAAGAAGAAGAAGAAGAAGGAGAAGCAGAAGGAGAAGGAGAAGGAAGAAGAAGAAGAAGGAGAAGAAGAAGAAGAAGAAGAAGAAGAAGAAGAAGAAGAAGAAGAAGAAGAAGAAGAAGAAGAAGAAGAAGAAGAAGAAGAAGAAGAAGAAGAAGAAGAAGAAGAAGGAGAAGGAGAAAAGAAGTCTCAACAGCCCAGTTACATTGTGGGACTAAAGTTGCAAAGTGGCTTTTGAAATTAAGGACAATATCCCCTCCCTCTCATCACTTTTTTTTTCCTCCCATTTTACTTTCTCAAATTTAGCACCGCATTTAAAAAGAGAAAAAAAAAAAGAAATAAAAATATAGATAGATTGATAGATAAATTGATAGATAGATATAAAGACAGAGAGAAAGATCAAGAGAAAAACAGAAATACATACAGATAGATAGATAGATAGATAAGAAAGATCGAGAAATATAGATATAATGATATACAGATAAATAGCTAGAAATAGATAAGTAGAAAAAGACAGTTATAGAGATAAATAGATGGATAGATTGATGAACAGATAGATAGATAGATAGATAGGTAGATAGATAGATAGATAGATAGATAGATAGATAGATAGATAGATAGATAGATAGATAGATAGATAGATAGATAGAGTGAGAGAGAAACAGAGAGAAAGAGAGACAAACAGACAGACAGACATACAAAGGGTAGCAGAGACATAGGCAGATAAAGAGCAGCGGAAAGTCTTATTAAAGAATCCTTATTTTTCTTGAACCAGCTGATGTGAACTGTGTGGCGCTGCGTGGATTCCGCCTGGTTTCTCAGCAGCACTATTGTCGAAATTGTGGACATTTGTCCTTCATCTCTCTCTCTCTCTCTCTCTCTCTCTCTCTCTCTCTCTCTCTCTCTCTCTCTCACTCTCACTCTCTCTCTCTCTCTCTCTCTCTCTCTCTCACTCTCACTCGCTCTCTCTCTCACTCTCACTCTCTCTCTCTCATTCTCTCTCTCTCTCTCTCTCTCACTCTCACTCTCACTCTTACTCTCTCTCACTCTCACTCTTACTCTTTCTCTCACTCTCTCTCTCTCTCACTCTCACTCTCTCTCTCTCACTCTCACGCTCACTCTCTCTCTATCTGTCTCTCTCTGTGTCTCCCCCCCCCCCCCTCTCTCTCTCTTTCTCCACAGCTGACAGCGTGTGGTCACTGACAGTCAACGACCTGTGCAATCATCCAAAGGAATAGTAATGGTAACTTTCTCATGAAATTCTATTAACGCTTGTGGACTTTGAGTTATTGATACATCGACCACTTGCTGCGCCTTCGCTGGTTCATGATCTTCAAGGCTGTAACAATCTTTATGGGGTCTACATAACAATAATTTACATAAAATGAATACCATTTTAAAAGTCATTCTGTAGAGTTTTTTTGCTGACCAAGGTCGCAATTTGATACTGTAAGTTACATAAAAAATCGTGACTGAGCTTTTTCCATGCAAACGAGAAAGCAATATAGGTAGTGTGAGTAATTTGCTGGAAGTCAGAGCAATGATGAATAGCAGTGATAATAGCCGCAGAAGTATAATCATGTACAATCTTAAATATTTAATGTCTCCTAAGTCCTTCTCAGAGGCTCGAGAAAACTATAATACTGTCATCATTTTATATCTATTTATGGTAAATATCATTTAATTATGTCACTTCTCAAATTAACAATAGTTTCAAGGTAATAGTAGTAGTAGTAGTAGTAGTAGTAGTAGTAGTAGTAGTAGTAGTAGTAGTAGTAGTAGTAGTAGTAGTAGTAGGAGGAGGAGGAGGAGTAGTAGTAGCAGTAGTAGTAGTAGTAGCAGTAGTAATAGTAGCAGTAGTAGTAGTAGTAGTAGTAGTAGTAGTAGTAGTAGTAGTAGTAGTAGTAGTAGTAGTAGTAGTAGTAGTAGTAGTAGTAGTAGTAGTAGTAGTAGTAGTAGTAGTAGTAGTAGTAGTAGTAGTAGTAGTAGTAGTAGTAGTAGTAGTAGTAGTAGTAGTAGTAGTAGTAGTAGTAGTAGTAGTAGTAGTAGTAATAGTAGTTGAAGTAAAAGTGGTGCGTGTGGCATAAGAAGTAAAAAGCATAATAATAATAATATAAATAAAAATAATAATAATAATAATAATAATAATAATAATAATAATAATAATAATAATAATAATAATAATAATAATAATAATAATAATAATAATAATAATAATAATAATAATAATAATAATAAGAAGAAGAAGAAGAAGAAGAAGAAGAAGAAGAAGAAGAAGAATCTACTTGCATTTCTAGTGACAATGTAAGATGTAAGTTGTATAATTAGCATTGTATGTTATTCAATTTTGTCAAAATACCTGCTTCTCATTTCCAAGTTTGTACTAGATGGAAAAGATCATGTTTAATAAAGTTTTATTTTTATTTTTTTTTTTTTTTTTGTACACAAGAAGGCACTATTTGTTAAATCATCTGGATGGTTTGAATATGTCAGTACTTTGCCTCAGCTAAAGAACATGTTATTCTGTTTCTAGGCCATCGAAGCGACTTACCCTTGTTCTTCAGGTTCTTTCTCTTCGTGCAGGGCAGGGCTTAATATGTGATAATCTAAAGTAATATCCGTGAACAGCTCAGTGGTTTAACGATGTCGAAATCTATCTAAGAAGGAAGCAGGCGAGATCAAGATTTCTCTGACTGCCTGACTGTCTGTCTGTCTATCTATCTGTCTCTCTATCTATCTATCTTTGACTGTATGTCTCTCTCTCTCTCTCTCTCTTTCTCTATCTATCTATCTATCTTTGACTGTATGTCTCTCTCTCTCTCTCTGTCTCTCTCTCTGTCTCTCTCTTTCTCTCTCTCTGTCTCTCTTAATCCATCACTTCAATTATTTTTTTCTGCCTGTCTGTGTATCTCCCTTTATTTTGACTGCCCCCCCCCCCTTCCCTCTCTCTCTCTCATTGTCTGTGATCTGTCCTGCTTTCCATTAAGTTGAAAATTGCATTATTACAGTTACTTACACTATCGTAAAAGTGTACCTCATTTACAAGTAGATGTATAACTTTTAAAGACATATTGATCTGTAGAATTAAAGTTCTACATTTCACATGTCTACAGCCTGTTCCTCAGAGACCATTAAAGCTCATATTACAACATGTTAAAGCGACAGTAGTAGAATTAATGCCATTCGGAAACCATTAGATTTTAATATGGAACTTCCCGAACGATTTTTGTTCCTATGGAGCCATCTGTTTTACACATATATTATTAAAACATTAATACTCACCGTTTCCCATAACCTCTAGCCTGTTATTTTGACAAATGCACCACCTGGCTATCTTTCCCTTGGCTTTACGTAAAGTTTCCCTATGGAAATTAGAAGTAGATCTAACCCCATGTCTTCGCCGGCTATGAAGACCATAGCTTTTATACAGCCTCATTCTTTCCTGTCCTCAGTCTAACGGGATTTGAGAATGATGTAGATTCTAGTATCTTAAAATTTCACCAAGCATTATACTTCACACGTTGAAATTCCAAGTTTGGAGAATATTAGTGTTTATAATCCCCCCCCCCCCCTTTTTTTTATTTTTCGAAAAAAAACCAAAAACAAACAAACAAAAAACAAAAAACAACTAATCTATTATTGTTAAAATCCTTAAATCTCTTTCCTATTCTCAAGTAAACCTCTTTTTCATTTCTTTTGCCGTTGTAATCTTAAACCGGTCTATAAAGTAAAAAAAACCACCTAAGATAAAGTAGATGAAGAAAGGAAAGAAAAAAGTTGAGGGGGGGAGAACAAGCTAGAAGTAGTAGAATTCTCGAGATAATTGCAGAGTGAAATTATGTCTGGAGAGGCTCGTAATCTGCGGCTAGGTATGATTGATTGCTACAATCTGGTTCACAGCTTGGACACAAAGAGACGGAGCCTCAGTTCTCTCTGGTTCTGCCCAAGAGAGATGACCGCAAGAACTTTGGTTCAGAGAAATTATTGGGCCTGGTGCCTGATGCTGAATACGAGGACATAGAGAAAAAACCTGAAGAGGACAGGCAGGACAGTCGAGAGAAGTGCTGGCCAACAGCATTATCATATATTGTTTATATGGGAGGTGTGCATTTATACCATTGCTCGATCAGAGAAGAGATACAAAGATAGATAGAGATAGATGATTGAGGAGAAGAGAAAACGTATAGAACCAATGGTACCGGTAATAATAATGATACTGCTACTACTACTACTACTACTACTACTACTACTACTACTACTACTACTACTACTACTACTACTACTACTACTACTACTACTATATCTACTACACTATTTTTACTACTACTACTGCTACTACTACTACTGCTACTACTACTACCACTACTACTACTTCAACTACTACTACTACTACTACTACTACTACTACTACTACTACTACTACTACTGCCACTACTACTACTGCTACTACTACTACTACTGCTACTTCTACTACTACTAGTACTACTACTACTACTACTACTGCTGCTACTGCTGCTGCTACTGCTACTGCTACTACTACTACTGCTACTGCTACTACTACTACTACTACTGCTACTGTTACTGCTTCTGCTACTACTACAAAAACTACTACTACTACTACTATTACCACTACCACTACCACTACTACTACTACTACTACTACTATTGCTGCTGCTACCACTACTACTGCCACTGCTTACAATACTACTACTACTACTATTACTACTACTACTACTATTGCCACTGCTACCAATACTACCACTACTACTACTACTACTACTACTACTACTACTACTACTACCACTACTACTACTACTGCTACTACTGCCACTGCTACTATTTCTACTACTTCTCCTACTACTTCTACTACTACTACTACTACTACTACTACTACTGCTACTACTACTACTACTGCTGCTACTACTACTACTGCTACTACTACTTACTGCTACTACTACTACTACTGCTACTACTACTACTACTACTACTACTACTACTACTACTACTAGTACTAAGAAAAAGAAGGAAAAGAAAAAGAAGGTAAAGAAAACAAGACATAGAAGAAGAAGAAGAAGAAGAAGAAGAAGAAGAAGAAGAAGAAGAAGAAGAAGAAGAAGAAGAAGAAGAAGAAGAAGAAGAAGAAAAAGAAGAAGAAGAAGAAGAAGAAGAAGAAGAAGAAGAAGAAGAAGAAGAAGAAGAAGAAGAAGAAGAAGAAGAAGAAGAAGAAGAAGAAGAAGAAGAAGAAGAAGAAGAAGAAGAAGAAGAAGAAGAAGAAGAAGAAGAAGAAGAAGAAGAAGAAGAAGGAGAGAAGGAGGAGGAGAAGGAGGAGAAGAAGAAGAAGAAGAAGAAGAAGGAGAGAAGGAGGAGGAGAAGAAGAAGAAGAAGAAGAAGAAGAAGAAGAAGAAGACGATAGATTCATCCAACATTATGAGAGCTTTGATCGAGAACATTGTACATTGAAACTGTTCAGAAAGTTTATTATTATTGTGATTCGTGAAGTGTCTGCAATTTTCTCAATCCAGGAGAAATAGTGAGACAGTTGTGCTGGTCTGAACTGAAGAAACGTGAAGAAAATCACCCTGACATTCTGCATCCAGCATGCCTTAGATGAAGCAAACTTCAACAGGCTCGTCTCGCCCAAACCTTAGTCTGCTGTGGCGAGACAGAACTATGTGAAAACCTGTGGCGAGAAATTTTGGTTTTTCTTATTATTTGTTTGTTTTTGACTCGTTTTTTTCTTCTTGTTTTGATTTGTTTTGTTTTCAAACTAAGACGAGATGATTTTTTTCCTCGAGGAGGTCAGGGTCGAAATGAATTTTGAGGGAGGAGGAAAGAGCGAGAGAGAGAGAGAGAGAGAGAGAGAGAGAGAGAGAGAGAGAGAGAGAGAGAGAGAGAAAGAGGAGATCGAAATGTATTTTGAGGGAGTAAGAAAAAGAGAGAGAGATAGAGAGAGAAAGAGAGAGATAGAGAGATATGTATATATAGAGAGAGATAGAGAGATAAAGAGAGAGATAGAGAGATATATATGTAGAGAGATAGAGAGATAGAGAGAGATAGAGCTATAGAGGAATAGAGAGATAGAGAGAGATAGAGAGATAGAGAGAGATAGAGAGAGATAGAGAGAATGAGAGAGAGAGAGAGAGAGAGAGAGAGAGAGAGAGAGAGAGAGAGAGATATCATTCATGTATGACAATACTGTTTAGTGTTACCACAATAATCCTACTTCACCACCTTAAGGCGCTAAGAATCTACATCAGTACATGTTTATTCTACTGAAAGAACAGGTTGACTAACTACTATCCCTACAACCTATAAATGTATTGTTATCACCATTCATAATATACCATGCTTAGTGTTAGTCATCTAGAGGCACTATTGAACCAGCACCACAGCCCCACGCCGAGCTAAAGAGAAGGAGAGAGAGAGAGAGAGAGAGAGAGAGAGAGAGAGAGAGAGAGAGAGAGAGAGAGAGAGAGAGAGAGAGAGAGAGAGAGAGAGAGAGAGAGAGAGAGAGAGAGAGAGGTAGCAAATAAGGGTTTGGCTGTAACTAATAAGACAGAACGAGGCACTGCAAAGGAAATAATGACATGTAGAATCGAGCTTTAAGAAAGATAGCTAAAGGGAGAGAGTGAAACACAGAATAAGAGGGCAATTAACAACATAATCATCGTAGCTGCTGTATATATATATACGCACAATTCCATCATGTTTGTTAGTAATATTTCTCTCCACCTACGTGAGAATTTGGATATTTATATGGTCTTTCAATCGCCATCCCCGCCTACAGTACCACCTATATTTATTAGAGACCCTCTACATCTCGCCCTGTAACGTATCAACTATCATTCTTCTACACGCGCATTCCCATTTGAATCAGGTGTAAAACCCAAAAAACCTTTTCCCAATTTTTGAATTTTGATTTCTCTACAGACACTAACCAGCCCTAATATTTTATTCCAAACTCGCGCTCCAGCCTTATCTTACCCTCATATCAACGAGGTCACGCCCTCTGCCATCACCATCCCTAGCCATTGCACTGAACCTTGAAGCATTCTGCGCACTGCCCCTCCCCCAACCAATCATTTGTCCCGTCTGAGCCCAGCTCCCCCCAATGTTTTGTTTAACTTGTTGAAGTCAATTTTTTCCTACACACTCTGATGAAGCCACAATAAAGGCGAAACGTTTTTATGTTTAATCTATACTTGTGTTGTTTCTTTTTTTAGTCCCGTAGTTATAAAGTGGTGTGCCTGTCTCTTTTTAAACCTGGTTTCACACTATTTACAGACACACACGCGTCCTTTTTGGATCCTTTATAATTACCAAGTTGTCCTCCAAGTGTGGTGTTTTTGCTTTTCTATTTAGAGAGAGAGAGAGAGAGAGAGAGAGAGAGAGAGAGAGAGAGAGAGAGAGAGAGAGAGAGAGAGAGAGAGAGAGAGAGAGAGAGAGAGAGCGTCTCCTGCGGCAGACTCACCAACTGTTGTTTGTCTCAAGAAACTAGAACATCATATTTTGGAAAACGTCTGGCCTCCACTGAGAAACTGGACCAGGTATGGCCCGAAGTGTAACCTACAGACGTTGTCCGCTAGTGTTTGAGGGCCTCAGTCTTGTCGGAATGGACACCGAGTTTGTGCTCAGCCATGGACGTTTTGTTTGGGAGGCAGTGAAGATCGCGCGGCCCTGCTGGTTTGCTAGACCCAGACACGAGTCCTTTGGACCTGGACGCAGCTCAAGTTAAAATGTTCAGTGTGGTCAAACTTCAGGAAACGGTTCAGTTGGTTGCCAAAATCATATTTTTTCTTTTATTCATTTGGTAACTTTGATCGGACGTTTCAGAAGAATATCTTTATCTAATGCTTTTAGCACAATCATAATTATGTTCGGTTCTAGATTCAACACATGCCTTATTCGAAGGAATCCGAGTATAGAGGCGGAGACGGGTAGGCTAGACACAATGCTAGACTACTGCTTTACACGGAGTCTAGGTAATAAGAAAAGCTTTTGAATAGGCGATTTTTCCAAAAATAGATGCGAAGTAAAGTCACGTTGATTCTCTTGAACTCTCCTTTCTTGGGTTTCAGTTATCACGTGATTATGAAATCAGATCTGGATCTAGCAGGTTGAGAGATAAAACTATTTATAGGGATGCTTTCTTTTTGCCTGTTGCAAAAGCTTTTTTGGCAACATATGACTTGCTGGCTCGCGTGGAAGAATTTGTGTTTTATGAGTTTATCTGGCTAAACAAGTAGGAGGATTAAATGGAAAACGATGAGAGAGAGAGAAATTAATGAGAAAAGAATGTGATAAATGAAATTGCCTGTTAATTACTGCCTTGTTTTGCAATAAATAAAAAAAAAAAAAGAAAAGAAAAGAGGGAAGAATCGGCAAAGAATGTGAGGAATTCGCATAGATTGATGAAAAAAAAAATTGGCACAGATAGGGAAAGGAGTCTACGTCATTGTCTTTTTGATATTATTTTCGCTTCTCTCCCTCTCTCCATCCCTTCTCTCTCTCTCTCTCTCTCTCTCTCTCTCCCTCTCTCTCTGTCACTCTGTCTGTCTGTCTGTCTGTCTCTCTCTCCCTCTCTGTCTCTGTCTCTGTCTCTCTCTCTCTGTCTCTCTCCACCTAGAAACCTCTGTGTTTCTCTCCATCACCTGTTCTTGTTTCTCTCATTCTGTCTCTCTCCCTCTCTCTCTCTGTCTCTCTCTCTCTCTCTCTGTCTCTCTCCACCTAGAAACCTCTGTGTTTCTCTCCATCACCTGTTCTTGTTTCTCTCATTCTGTCTCTCTCCCTCTCTCTCTCTCTCTCTATCTCTCTCCACCTAGGAACCTCTGTGTTTCTCTCCATCACCTGTTCTTGTTTCTCTCATTCTGTCTCTCTCCCTCTCTCTCTCTCTCTCTCTCTCTCTCTCTCTCTCTCTGTCTCTCTCCACCTAGAAACCTCTGTGTTTCTCTCCATCACCTGTTCTTGTTTCTCTCATTCTGTCTCTCTCCCTCTCTCTCTATCTATCTCTCTCCACCTAGGAACCTCTGTGTTTCTCTCCATCACCTGTTCTTGTTTCTCTCATTCTGTCTCTCTCAGTCAATATGTGTGACGTCTTCCTCCCTCTGTGCCTGTCGCGCAATAAACTTAAACTGTTCCTTCTATTCCCGAAGTTTGTTTTGTCGTCCTCGGGGCTCAGCCTGTCTTGGCTGATGAGTTGTGTCTATGTCTGTGCTTGACCTGTAGGGACTGACCTAGCAAGGTCCTCCAAGTCCTAGCATGGACATGGCAGATCAATTAGATTGGGGTCTTGGTTTTTTAAGCTTCACCTCACAGGTATTCAATATTTAATTTATTTTTAATGATAAAATATCAACTTTCTATTTAACATTTTGAATTAAATAAGACTGTACAAATCTCCATCCTCTCTCTTCAATTGATATATTTTTACCCCTCGCTCACATTACCTAGAACTATATTAGTTATGCTACGCATCGCAGATGTGCTGGACTTATTTCCGCGACATAGTAAAACCGTC
>JAWDGP010006120.1:0-5000 GCA_033675545.1 Elysia crispata
TCTCTGTTTCTCTCTCCCTCCCTCCCTCTCTCTCTCTCTCTCTCTCTCTCTCTCTCTCTCTCTCTCTCTCTCTCTCTCTCTCTCTTTCTCTCTCCTGCACCGTCCCTCCTATTCGCTTTCTCTCTCTCTCTCTCTTTCTCTCGCTCTCTCTTTCTTTCTGTTAATGGTTCTGACCTTATTATAAATCTTTTTAAAATATATCTTTCCTTTTGTTACATGTTATTTCTGTCTCTAATGCTTTATTGAACACGCGTCAATATTCACGCTCTGACTATACCTATGACTGGTCCTCCATTTTTTAAACCACTGTTCTCAGCTGATGTTTCTGTATTTGTGGTTTTCTAACCTCTAAGGAAAAAAGTCGTTTGCATCTTTATTGTCTTTGAATCAATAGTTGCCAGCGATCCTTTACCGTTACAATCTTATTGTCATCAGTTTCTTTGCTGTACATGTCCACTCTAATTGGGAGCCAGTTTTTTCTCTCAAAACCTTTCACGGAACCCATCTGTTATAGGGTTATTGGTGGGGTTTGTTAAAATTGGACTTACTTTTTACCCTTGTCTTTTTTATTTTTGATGCATTGTCCTACATATTGTGTCCCCAGTTTCTCTTGTAACAGCATGTAGGTGCTTCAGTGGGGGATTGGGGGTCCATGGGGTGAGTATCAATGAGCCCAACTAATTGACACTTTTATGCCTCTTTTCCCGCCAGTATCCCTGGTGGTTACAACTAGCCTACCGTATATGAATCACTTTGCCCGTGCAGGTTATTATCTTTGTAAATCATGATTGAGATCGATATATTAAATTTATTTGATAGTTTTTCTTCTTATACCATAAACATCACTGCGTATGAAACATTATTATTGCTTAATTAAATATGATTTACGATACAGGCATACGATTGAGTTGCATCTTGTATCTTTTTTCTTTTAATACTTTTTATAGATCAGTGGTTAAATTTTTTACACGTATATAAGAGAGTTAATGCTCTTGATAAATAATTAACTCGTGGGCTTTTTCTTTTTTTCTCTTTCAGGTTTTCTCTTTCACACTTTGTCTCCTTCATCAGTATTTGTCACTCTTACCTAGTTCTCCTGCATCTCTGTCTGCTGTCTGTGTATGCCTGTCTTTGTCTATCTGTCTGTATGTTGGTCGTTCTCTCTCTCTCTCTCTCTCTCTCTCTCTCTCTCTCTCTCCCTCTCTCTCACTCTCTGTTTCTCTCTGTCTATCTATCTCTGTCACTTCCGATACATTTTTTTTTCTTTCTGTCTTTGCCTATTTTGGTCTATAATTCACTATTTCTATCTTACCCAGAAGGACCATTCCTTTTTGTCTTTTTTGGTTCGTTTTCTTCCTATCACTCCTTCTCTCTCTCTCTTTCTCTCTCCTTTCTCTTTCTCTATCTCCACCTGTCCGTCTATCTTCTTTATAACTTGAGTTGTTAATTTTTCTACAAAAATTTTAAAGAGTTTATGCTCTTCAAAAATGATTAAACTCGTGTGCTTTATATTTTTTTTTTCTTTTTAAGGTTTTCCTATCTCAAACTTTGTCTCCTTCATCAGTATCTGTCCCTCTTACCTCGTCCTCCTACATCTCGGTCTGTATGTCTGTCTGTCTCTATTTGTCTGTCTGTCCCTCTCTCAGTCTCTCTCTCTCTCTCTCTCTCTCTCTCTCTCTCTCTCTCTCTTTCTCTCTCTCTCTCTCACTTCGATACATTCTGTCTGTCTCTGTATATTCCAGTCTATAATTCACTATTTCTTTTATATCAATTGGGACTATTCATTTCTGTCTTATTTGGTTCTCTCTTTCTCTCTCTCTTGTCTAAGAATTTTGATATATTTAGTCCTGCGTCTAAGTCTGTATAAAGCTCATTTTTTGTCTTTAACTGCGTCTCCTATTTATTTCTTTTTTCTAGTATTTCTCTTCAGCTCTCTCTCTCAACCTGTCTGTCTGTCTGTCTGTCTCTCTCTCACTATCTCTCTCTCTCTGTCTCTCTGTCTCTCTGTCTCTCTCTCTCTCTCTCTCTCTCTCTCTCTCTCTCTCTCTCTCTCTCTCTCTGTCTGTTCTATCTGCTACGAATATTTTTTTTGTAAACGTTTTGTCCGCATCTAAATCAGTATATTAATCCGTCTTTCTTTTTATCTGCGTGTCGCTATTTCTTCTAATTCGTTCTTGTTATACCTCTTTTGTTTTCTCTCTCTCTCTCTCTCTCTCTCTCTCTCTCTCTCTCTCTCTTCCTCTCTCTCCCTGTCTCTCTCTCTGTATAAATTTATCTTTTCTTTGCCTCTATTCCGTTATTGTCGAAATAGAATTTTTTTTTTTCATTTCTAATACATGTGTCTAGGACGATTTATTACTTTTTCTTTATCTAAAACTTCAGGTCGCTATTTCTTTCTTCTCGTTCTGATTCCTCCTCTTCGACACGATTTCTCCTTTTGTCTCCCTCTGTTTCTCTCTTAATTTGCCCCCCCCCCTTTTTTTTTCCCTCTTCCTCTCTCTTTCTCTCTGTCCATGTCTGTATATAACTCACCTGTGCATCCTTATTTCTTTATTTTTTTTTCTTTCTCTCAATCTCTCTCTCTCTCTCTCTCTCTCTCTCTGTCTCTCTTTCTTTCCATCTTCTTTCCCATTTTTTCTTTTTATTCTTCTTCTTCTTTTTCTTTTTATTCTTTCTCTCTCATTATTAGTATTTTCATCACTCGTCGTTTATTTGCTGATGCGTCAGACTATATTGTTTTGTCATTATGTATGGCGTGTTTTTTACAGCGACACTTCTCAATCTATTTTCCACTCTTTTCATTTTTAATTAACACAATCATTACTTTATAACCTTTTACAGGACATTGTCTTGATGAATGTTTTTCTGTTCAGTTTGCCCGATATTATATTAGCTATGAACTCACGTTTTATTCAATGAAAAGAAGACATCTTATAGAGGTAAAACAATTGCTAGGTGTTCTCTTCATGGTAGTCACTAATGCCTTATCAGTGGTCCACTTATCAAGTCTCGCAGGTGAGACTTGAGACACATTTATTAGAGGAACGCGGAGTTGGGGGATGAGACTTGTTGGTAAAGAGAGGGAAAGAAAAACCAAGCAATAACAGAGAGACACAGAAAGATAGGGAGGGATTGGAAAAGGTGGGGGGAGAGAGAGAGACAGACAGACAGACAGACAGACAGACAGACAGACAGACAGACAGAGAGACAGACAGACATAGAGAGAGAGAAAGAGGGCATTGTCTTGGTAATCCCAATCAAATCCAATCATTGGAAAGGATAACTAAATCACTCTAATTCACAGATGATTTGAAATTTACAAAAGAATGATCAACTGGCTTCAAAGAGTAGCCATTAAGAAAAACTTATGAAAAAACAAAAATGTTAACAGGCTGATCGAAATGTATCAATAGAATTAATCATGTAATATAATTATGTCTGACTCTCGTCAAATGCCATTATCGATTTCATATTGTATTATTGGGAGAAGCAGTTGCACAACCTATATGATGAGTTATCATGTTTCTATCCATTTCTTGACCTTTATTTTTATCAACACGGCAAAACGAAGGAAGATGGTAACCTGTATGAGGACACTGCCGGGCGTACCATTGCTCGTCTTATATTTTCTTATGTGTCGGCCGACATGATCGTGTTTCAATCTCTAGGATTCTGTCTCTGCTTTTTCTCTTTGCTGTATATTGAGTCCTTTGGAGGACGATTAAGGGCGGGGGACCTAAACCTGAAGTGGATAATACGAACCACTTTGCCCGAACAATTTAATGTCTTTGAATAAAATCATGATTGAGATCATTATTTTAAATTTGTCTGATAGTTTTTCTACTTAAGTAAAAAGATCTATGTGTATTAGATATCATTAAAAACTAAATACATCTTATGACACAGGCATGAAAAAGGCGCATTTTGTTTAATGTTTTTGCTTTTAATAACTTTTATACATGAGTTGTTAATTCATATACACGTATTATAAAGAGTTGATGCGCTTGCTAAATGATTAACTCGTGTGCTTTTTCTTTTTTCACTTCCAGGTTTTCCTCTTGCATACTTTGTCTCCTTCATCCGTATCTCTCCTTCTTACATCTCTGTCTGTCTGTCTGCATGTTTGTCTGCCTTTGTCTGTTCATCTGTCTGTCTGTCTGTCTATCTGTCACTCTCTGTCTCTTTCACTCTATCTCTCTCCATCTATTGATCTCTCTTTCACTTCCGATACATTTTTTTTTCTTTCTGTCTCTGTCTTTTTTGGTCAATACTTCAGAATTTCTATCTTACCTAGTGGGACTATTTCTTTAGTCTGTTTTTGGTTCGTCTTCTTGTAATCTCTCCTTCTCTCTTTTTCTCTCTCTTTCTCCCTCTGTCTCTCTTTCTTGGTCTTTGTCTCTCTCTGTCTCTGTCTGTCTCTGTCTCTCTCTCTCTCTCTCTCTCTCTCTCTCTCTCTCTCTCTCTCTCTCTCTCTCTCTCTCTCTCTCTCTCTCTCTCTCTCTCTCTTCTGTGTGCCTCTACTCCATTTTTCGAATATATTTTTTTAAATTCTATGTTGTCTCATCTTAATCAGAATATTAATCAGTGTTCCTCAGTAACTATGTGTTGTCCTTTCTTCTCTCTTATTCTAATTTTTCTTCTTGTTTCGTCCTCACTCCCTTTGTATGTCTATCTGTCTGTCTATCTGTCTTTCTCTCTCTCTCTCTCTGTCTGTCTCTCTAATTCTGTTTGTCTGTCTCTGTCTGTCTGCCTGTCTGTTTGTCTGTCTCTCTCTCTCTCTCTGTCTCTCTCTCTTTCTTTCTCTCTCTCTCTCTCTCCCCCTCTCTATCTGTTCTATGAATTCTTTAAAACTCTCTTTATCACTTTATATTTGTCTGTATAAAGCTTACTCTTTCTTTTCATCTGTGTGTCATAATTCCTTTCTTTTCCCCTCGGGTTATTTCTCTCACACGCTTAATCAATGTTTTCGTCTTTCTCTCTCTCACTCGCTCTTTGTCTTT
>JAWDGP010006120.1:22500-75814 GCA_033675545.1 Elysia crispata
AGTGTTGTCGTGGGTCGTGTGAGAAGCACAATCTGCTCAGAGGTACCGGCGACTTGGGTACCTCGCCGATGTGGTGTCGGTGGGCCGGCTATCCTGAGAGTGTATATATGGCGGAGGTTCAGAGCTGAAACCCTTCATCCCCTGCAATCTTTTGACATATCTCCTATTATGGGGAGCTGAATATCTTCCTTTATGATGAGATGCTTTTTCCCATTATCCTCTTTTTTCCATTGAAACGGGATATATCCTTTAAATATCCAAAATTCTTCTTCTTTATTTGTTATGTTATACGGTAGAGGAATTTCACACACAGTCCATTATTCCACTAACGCACTGTCCACTTGTGAGTGACACATCATATCTGATTATCAGTTCTAAAATCGTGACATTCTCTGCCTCGATGAAACTGTAAGTAAATAGCGACACATAGAGAAAAATTAGTGATAAACTGGTTAGACAGAGACATAAGAGTAAACTTAATGTATCAAAAGTGTAAGAAGAGAGGCAAAGAAGAAAGATCAAGCGAAACAGAAAGTGAGTTACAAACACACAAAGAGAGATTAACACTCATTCACAGAGAGAGAGAGAGAGAGAGAGAGAGAGAGAGAGAGAGAGAGATAAGAGACAAGAGGGTTAAACGGGAAAAGACAGTGCTAAAGGCAACGTAAACAAAAAGAAAGAAAAAGGGTCTCACAGTTATAGAAAGAGCGAGTTATATACAGACTTAGGTAGGATAACATACAAAAAAATAAATCACAAAGTTTATAGAAAAAAAGGAAGAGAGAGAGAGAGAGAGAGAGAGAGAGAGAGAGAGAGAGAGAGAGAGAGAGAGAGAGAGAGAGAGAAAGAGAGTGCGAGACAGTCAGACAGACAGAGAGAGAGAGGGATATTTAGGATGTGATGAAAAAATCAGAAAGAGTATTAAGGATTAGTCACTTGTATCTAGTGGCAAAAATAAAAAAAAAACATAGTGACATAGACATAAACATAAGATAAAAAAATACTTCTAAAATAAAACAAGACAGTAAAGGAAAGAAAAGACAGAGACAGAAATAGAGCGAGAGAGATTGAGAGAGAGAAAGAAAGAGAGAGAGATGACAGACAAACAGACAGATAAACAGACAGACGGAGAAAAAGAGATAAAGTAGTAGTAGTCGTAGTAGTAGTAGTAGTAGTAGTAGTAGTAGTAGTAGTAGTAGTAGTAGTAGTAGTAGTAGTAGTAGTAGTAGTAGTAGTAGTAGTAGTAGTAGTAGTAGTAGTAGTAGTAGTAGTAGTAGTAGTAGTAGTAGTAGTAGTAGTAGTAGTAGTAGTAGGAGTAGTAGTATTAGTAGTAGTAGTAGTAGTAGTAGTAGTAGTAGTAGTAGTAGTAGTAGTAGTAGTAGTAGTTGTGGTAGTAGTAGTAGTAGTAGTAGTAGTAGTAGTAGTAGTAGTAGTAGTAGTAGTAGTAGTAGTAGTAGTAGTAGTAGTAGTAGTAGTAGTAGTAGTAGTAGTAGTAGTAGTAGTAGTAGTAGTAGAAGGAGGAGGAGGAGTAGGAGGAGGAGGAATAGGAGTAGGAATAGTAGTAGGAGAAGAAGTAGGAGTAGGAGTAGGAATAGTAGTAGGAGTAGAAGTAGGAGTAGAAGTAGGAGTAGGAGTAGGAATAGTAGTAGGAGTAGAAGTAGGAGTAGGAGTAGGAGTAGGAGTAGGAATAGTAGTAGGAGTAGAAGTAGGAGTAGGAGTAGGAGAAGGAGTAGGAGTAGGAGTAGGAATAGAAGTAGGAGAGAGAGTAGAAGTAGGAGTAGGAGTAGAAGTAGGAGAAGTAGTAGAACTAGGAGTAGGAATAGAAGTAGGAGTAGAAGTAGGAGAAGGAGTCGGAGTAGGTGTAGGAATAATAGTAGGAGTAGAAGTAGGAGTAGGAGTAGGAATAGTAGTAGGAGTAGAAGTAGGAGTAGGAGTAGGAATAGTAATAGGAGTAGAAGTAGGAGTAGGAGTAGGAATAGTAGTAGGAATAGAAGTAGGAGTAGAAGTAGGAGCAGAAATAGGAGTAGAAATAGAAGTAGAAATAGAAGTAGGAGTAGGAGTAGAAGTAGGAGTAGAAGAAAGAGTAGAATTAGAAGTAGGTCTAGAAGAAGGTGTAGGAGTAGAAGTAGAAGTAGGTGTAGAAGTAAGAGTAGAAGAAGGAGTAGAAGTAGAAGTAGGTGTTGAAGAAGGAGTAGGTGTAGAAGTAAGAGTAGAAGAAGAAGTAGAAGTAGAAGTAAGTGTAAAAGGAGAAGTAGGAGTAGGAATAGAAGTAGGAGTAGAAGTAGGAGCAGGAGTAGGAGTTGGAATAAAAGTAGAAATAGAAGAAGGAGTAGGTATAGGAGTAGGAGTAAAAGTAGTAGAAGGAGTAGAAGTAGGTGTAGGAGTAGGAGAAGGAGTAGGAATAGATGTAAGAATAGTAGTAGCAGTAGAAGTAGGAGACGGAATAAAAGTGGGAGTAGAAGTAGAAATAGAAGTAGAAGTAGGAGAGAGAGTAGAAGTAGGAGTAGGAGTAGAAGTAAGAGAAGTAGTAGAACTAGGAGTAGGAACAGAAGTAGGAGTAGAAGTAGGAGAAGGAGTCGGAGTAGGTGTAGGAATAATAATAGGAGTAGAAGTAGGAGTAGGAATAGGAGTAGAAGTAGGAGAAGAAGTAGAAGTAGGAGTAGAAGTAGGAGTAGGAGTAGAAGTAGGAGTAGAAGTAGGAGTAGAAGTAGGAGTAGAAGTAGGAGTAGGAGTAGGAGTAGAAGTAGGAGTAGGAGTAGAAGTAGGAGTAGAAGTAGGAGTAGAAGTAGAAGTAGGAGTAGAAGAAGGAGTAAGAAAAAGGAGTAGAAGTAGGTGTAGAAGTAGAAGTAGGAGAGAGAGTAGAAGTAGGAGTAGGAGTAGAAGTAGGAGAAGTAGTAGAACTAGGAGTAGGAACAGAAGTAGGAGTAGAAGTAGGAGTAGGAGTAGGAGTAGAAGTAGGAGTAGAAGTAGAAGTAGGAGTAGAAGTAGGAGTAGAAGTTGGAGTAGAAGTTGGTGTAGAAGTAGGAGTAGAAGGAGGAGTATGAGTAGGAGTAGAAGTAGGAGTAGGAGTAGAAGTAGGAGTAGGAGTAGAAGTAGAAGTAGGTGTAGAAGTAGGAGTAGGAGTAGGAGTAGAAGTAGGAGTAGGAGTAGAAGTAGGAGTAGGAGTAGAAGTAGGAGTAGGAGTAGAAGTAGGTGTAGGAGTAGAAGTAGGAGTAGGAGCAGAAGTAGAAGAAGAAGTAGGTGTAGGAGTAGAAGTAGGTGTAGAGGTAGAAGTAGGTGTAGAAGTAGGTGTAGAAGTAGGTGTAGGAGTAAGAGCAGAAGTAGAAGTAGAAATATAAGTAGCAGTAGAAGTAGGTATAGAGGTAGAAGTGGAAGTAGGAGCAGGGGTAGAAGTAGGAGTAGTTGTAGAAATAGGTGTGGAAATTGGAGTAGGACTAGGAGGAGGATTAAAGAAAGAAGTAGGAGTAGGAATATGTTGAGGAGTATAAAAAGGAGGAGGATTAGGAATAGGAGAAGGAGTAGGAAAAGGAATAGAAGTAGGAATAGGAGTAGGAGTAGGAATAGGAGGAGGAGTAGGAATAGGAGGAGGAGGAGGAATAGGAGAAGCAGTATAAATAGGAGGAGAAGTAGGAATTGGAGTAGGACGAATAGTAGGAGTAGGAATATGAGGAGGAGTAGGAGTAGGAGTAGAAGAAGAAATACAAGTAGGAGTAGTGGTAGGAATAGGAGTAAAAGTAGGAGAAGGAGTAAGAGTAGGAGTAGAAGGAGGATAGAATTAGGAGCAGGAGTAGGAGTAGGAATAGAAGTATAAATAAAAGTAGGAGTAGGTGTAGGAATAATAGTAGGAGTAGAAGTGGGAATAGGAATAGAAGTAGAAGTAAGAGTAAAAGATGGAGTAGAAGTAGAAGTAGGTGTAGAAGAAGGAGTAGGAGTAGAAGTTGGTGTAGAAGTAGGTGTAGAAGTAGGAGTAGGAATAGGAGTAGGAGAAGAAATAGGAGTAGGAGAAGAAATAGGAGTAGGAGAAGAAATAGGAGTAGGAGAAGAAATAGGAGTAGGAGAAGAAATAGGAGTAGGAGAAGAAATAGGAGTAGGAGAAGAAATAGGAGTAGGAGTAGGAATAGGGGTAGGAGTAAGAGTAGAAGAAAGAGTAGAAGTAGAAGTAGGTGTAGAAGAAGGAGTAGGAGTAGAAGTAGAAGTAGGTGTAGACGTAGGAGTAGGAGAAGGAATAGAAGTAGGAAAAGGAGTAGAAGTAGGAGTAGGAGTAGAAGTAGAAGTAGGTGTAGAAGTAAGAGAAGAAGAAGGAGTAGGAGTAGGAATAGAAGTAGGAATAGAAGTAGGAGCAGGAGTAGGAGTAGGAATAAAACTAAGAATAGAAGGAGGAGTAGGGGTAGGAGTAGAAGTAGAAGTAGTAGAAGGAGTAGGAGAAGGTGTAGGAGTAGGAATAGAAGTAGGAGTAGAAATAGAAGAAGTAGTAGAAGTAGGTGTATGAAAAGTAGTAGGAGTAGAAGTAGGAGATGGATTAGGAGTAGATGTAGGAATAGAAGTAGGAGTAGAAGTAGGAAAAGAAGTAGAATTAGGAGTAGAAGTAGGAGTAGGAGTAGAAGTAGGAGTTGGAGTAGAAGTAGAAGTAGGTGTAGAAGTAAGAATAAGTGTAGAAGTAAGAGTAGAAATAAGAGTGGAATAGAAGTAGGAGTAGGAGTAGAATTAGGAGTAAGAATAGAAGTAGATGGAGGATTAGAAATAGGTGTATAAGTAGGTGTAGGAGTAGAAGTAGGAGTAGAAGTAGGAGTAGGAGTAGAAGTAGGTGTACAAGGAGGTTTGGAAGTAGGAGTAGAAGTAGGAGTAGAAGTTGGAGGAGGAATAGAAGTAGGTGTAGAAGTAGGAGTAGAAGTAGGAGTAGGAGTAGAAGTTGGTGTAGAAGTAGGTGTAGAAGTAGGAGTAGAAGTGGGAGTAGGAGTAGAAGTAGGTGTAGAAGTAGGTGTAGGAGTAAAAGTAGGAGTAGAAGCAGGAGTAGGAGCAGAAGTAGGAGTAGAAGTAGAAGTAGGTGTAGGATTAAGAGGAGAAGTAGAAGTAAAAATAGGAGTAGCAGTAGAAAAAAGTGTAGAATTAGGAGTAGAAGTGGGAGCAGGTGTAGAATTAGGAGTAGGTGTAGAAATTGGTGTAGAAGTGGGAGTTGGAATAGGAGTAGGAGTAGGAATAGGAGTAGGAGTAGGAATAGGAGTACGAGTAGGAATAGGAGGAGGAGTAGGAATAGGAGGAGGAATAGGAAAAGGAGTAGGAATAGGAGGATGAGTAGTAATAGAAGGAGGAGCAGAAGAAGAGTAGAAATTGAAGGACGAGGAGATATGTATATAAGTAGTAGGAGGAGAAGGAATATGAATAAGAATAGGAGAAGGAATAGGAGTTTGGAATAGAAGTAAGAATGGGAGTAGCCATAGGACTAAAAATAAGAGTAAGAGTAGGAATAGGAGAAAGAGTAGAATTAGGAGGAGGAGGAGGAGGAGGAGGAATAGAAGGAGGAGGATTAGTAGGAGTAGGAGTAGGAAAAGGAGTAGGAGGAGGAGTAGGAACAGGAGTAGAAGTAGGAGTAGGAGTAGGAGTAGGAATAGGAGTAGAAGTAGGAAATAGAGGAGAGGGAGGAGTAGGAGCAGGAATCAGAGTAGGAATAGGAAAGAGGAGGAAAAGGAGTTGGAGTTTTATTAGGAATAGGAGGAGGAGTAAGAGAAGGAATAATAGCAGGAGGAAGAGTAGGTGTAAGAGTAGGATCAGGAGTAGGTTTAGGAGTAGGAGTAGGAGAAGGAGTAGGAGCAGGAATGAGACTAGTAGTAGGAGTAGTAGCAGGAGCAAGAGCAGGAGTAGGAGTAGGAGCAGAAGGAGGAGTACAAGCAGGAGGAGGAGTAGAAGCAGGATTTGAAGAAGGAGTAGTAGTACGAGCAAGAGAAGTAGTAGAAGTAGGAGTAGGAGCAGGAGTAGGCTGAGGAGTAGAAGGAGGAGGAGGAGGAGCAAGAGCAGGAGTAATATTAGGAGCAGAAGTAGGAGTATGAGGAGGAGGAAGAGGAGGAGTAGGAGTAGGAGCAAGAGCAGGAGTAGGAGTAGGAGTAGGAGTAGGAGCAGGTTTAGGAGTAGGAGCAGGAGTAGAAGGAGGAGAAGGAGGAGGAGGAGGAGGAGGAGGAGTAAGAGCAGGAGTGGGAGTAGGAGTAGAAGCAGGAGTAGGATTAGGTGTAGGAGGAGGAGGAGAAGTAAATTCAGGAGTAGGAGTAGGTGCAGGAGTATTAGAAGGAGCAGGAGGATGAGTAGGAGTAGGAGTAGTAGTTGGAGTAGGAGCAGGAGTAGTAGTAGGAGTAGGAGGAGCTTGAGCAGGAAAAAGAGTAGGAGGAGGAGTATGAGCAGGAGTAGGAGTAGGAGTAGGAGTAGGTGCAGGAGTAGGAGAAGGAGTAGGAGCAGGAGTAAGAGCAGGAGTAGGAGTAGGAGGAGGAGGAGGAGCTTGAGCAGGAAAAAGAGTAGGAGGAGGAGTAGGAGCAGGAGTAGGAGTAGGAATAGGAGGAGGAGGAGGAGTAAGTGCAGGAGTAGAAGTAGGTTCAGGAGTAAGAGAAGGAGTAGGAGCAGGAGTAGAAGTAGGAGCAAGAGCAGGAGTAGGAGTAAAAGTAGGAGTAGGAGCAGGAGTAGGAGTAGGAGCAGGAGCAAGAGCAGGAGTAGGAGTAGGAGTAAGAGTAGGAGCAAAAGCAGGAGTAGGAGTAGGAGTAGGAGCAGGATAATAGTAATAGTAGGAGTAGTAGTAGATGTAGTAGTAGGAGCAGGAGTAGGAGTAGGAGCAAGAGCAGGAGTAGGAGTAATAGTAGGAGCAGGAGTAGGAGTATTAGTAGGAGCAGGATAAGACTAGGAGTAGGACTAGAAGCAGAAGTAGGAGCAGAAATAGGAGTAGGAGTAAGAGAAGGAGCAGGAGTAGGAGTAGGAGGAAGAGCAGAGGTAGGAGTAAGAGCAGGAGTAGGAGTAGGAGTAGGACCAGGAGTAGGAGCAGGAGTAGGAGTAGGAGTAGAAGCAGGAAAAGGAGTAGGAGCAGGAGTAGGAGTAGGAGCAGGAGTAGGAGTAGGCGCAAGAGCAGGAGTAGGAGTAGGAGCAGGAGTAGGAATAGGAGCAACAGCAGGAGTAGAAGTAGGAGTAGAAATAGGAGTAGGAGTATCAGTAGGAGTAGGAACAGGAGTATGAGTACGAGCAAGAGCAGGAGTAGGAGTAGGCGCAAGAGCAGGAGTTGGAGTAGGAGTAGGAGTAGGAGCAGGAGTAGGAGTAGGATTAGGAGTAGGAGCAGGAGGAGGAGTACTAGTATGAGTAGGAGCAAGAGCAGGAGTAGGAATAGGAGTAGGAGCAGGAGTATGAGTAGGAGCAAGAGCAGGAGTAGGAATAGGAGTAGGAGTTAGGAGTAGGAGTAGGGGAAGGAGAAGGAGGAGGATTACTAGTATGAGTAATAGCAAGAGCAGGAGTAGGAATAGGAGTAGGAGCAGGAGTAGGAATGGGGCAGGAAGCGGATTAGGAGCAGGAGGAGGAGTAGGATTAGGAGTAGGAACAGGAGGAGGAGTACTAGTATGAGTAGGAGCAGGAGCAGGAGTAGGAGTAGGAGTAGGAGCAGTAGTAGGAGTAGGAGTAGGAGCAGTAGCAGGAGTAGGAGTAGGAGTAGGAGCAGGAGTAGGAGTAGGAGCAAGAGCAGGAGTAGGAGTAGGAGTAGGAGTAAGAGAAGGAGTAGGAGTAAAAGTAGGAGCAGGAGGAGGAGTACTAGTATGAGTAGGAGCATGAGCAGGAGTAGGAGCAGGAGTAGGAGCAGGAAGAGGAGTAGGAGCAGGAGGAGGAGTACTAGTATGAGTAGGAGCAGGAGGAGGAGTACTAGTATGAGTAGGAGCAAGAGCAGGAGTAGGAGTAGGAGTAGGAGTAGGCGCAAGAGCAGGAGCAGGAGTAGGAGCAGGAGTAGGAGTAGGCGCAAGAGCAGGAGTAGAAGTAGGAGTAGGAATAGGAGTAGGAGCATCAGTAGGAGTAGGAACAGGAGTATGAGTACGAGCAAGAGCAGGAGTAGGAGTAGGCGCAAGAGCAGGAGTAGGAGTAGGAGTAGGAGTAGGAGCAGGAGTAGGAGTAGGAGTAGGAGTAGGAGAAGGAGGAGGATTACTAGTATGAGTAATAGCAAGAGCAGGAGTAGGAATAGGAGTAGGAGCAGGAGTAGGGGCAGGAGCAAGAGCAGGAGTAGGAGTAGGAATAGGAGTAGTAGTAGGAGTAGGAGAAGGAGCATGAGTAGGATTAGGAGTAGGAGCAGGAGGAGGAGTACTAGTATGAGTAGGAGCAAGAGCAGGAGTAGGAATAGGAGTAGGAGTAGGAGTAGGAGTAGGAATAGGAGCAAGAGCAGGAGTAGGAATAGGAATAAGAGCAGGAGTAGGAGTAGGGGTAGAAGTAGGAGCAGGAGTAGAAGTAGGAGTAGGAGTAGGAGCAGTCGTAGGAGTAGGAGCAGAAGTAGGAGCAGGAGTAGGAGTAGGATTAGGAGTAGGAGCAGGAGGAGGAGTACTACTATGAGTAGGAGCAAGAGCAGGAGTAGAAATAGGAGTAGGAATAGGAGTAGGAGCAGGAGTAGGGGCAGGAGCAAGAGCAGGAGTAGGAGTAGGAATAGGAGTAGTAGTAGGAGTAGGAGAAGGAGCATGAGCAGGAGTAGGAGTAGGAGCAAGAGCAGGAGTAGGAGTAGGAGTAGGACCAATAGCAGGAGCTGAAGCAGTAGTAGGAGCAGGAGCAGGAGAAGGAACAGGAGTAGTAGTAATTGTAGTAGTAGTAGTAGTAGTAGTAGTAGTAGTAGTAGTAGTAGTAGTAGTAGTAGTAGTAGTAGTGGTAGTAGTAATAGTAGTAGTGGTAATAATAGTCTTAGCAGTAGTAGTAGTAGTATTAGTAGTAGTAGTAGTAGTAGTAGTAGTAGTAGTAGTAGTAGTAGTAGTAGTAGTAGTAGTAGTAGTAGTAGTAGTAGTAGTAGTAGTAGTAGTAGTAGTAGTAGTAGTAGTAGTTGTAGCAGTAGGAGTAGGAGTAGGAGTAGGAGTATATATATATATATATATATATATATATATATATATATATATACTTTTTCCTGCCAAATGGGAATAATTCTAGCGCCTTTATTTAATGTTTTTTTTTTCTTCTTTTACCTAAACTCACTTATAAATAGCATTTACATCAGTCTGTAGATATAGGGAAGAAAAGAAAAGGAAAAACAAGAAGGAGAGGAGGGGACGTATAATTACGTATCTTTGCCACGAGGATGATTGGTGACTTAGCCTCTCTGTTTATTTTGAAAAAAGTGTAGGGAGTTGTTCTTATCGCTCAAATCCTGTCCCATCCCTTCTGCATGCATGCGTTCGTGAAACACGCCAAAATCATGTGATAATAAAAACCCAGTCCGATGCTGCTCAAGTGATTTAATCGCTCAATGATGGAGGCGAAATTCAAGTGTTTTATCTACCACTGTATACCGAGCTGGAGAGAGAGAAAAAAAAGAGATAGAGAGAGAGAGACAGACAGACATACAGGCAGACAGACAGAGACAGACAGACAGACAGACAGATAGACAGTGGCAGACAGAGACAGACAGAGACAGACAGCCAGACCCACACACAGAGACAGTTAGACAGAGAGGCTGACTAAGGATAACGCAAATAAAGTATCCTTCACCTACTTCATTTTCTTAAATCTATTCATCTATGATTCTTAATTTTCTTTGCATATGCATACATTCATGTTTTATACCTCAATACCTTTAAATCTAAATGTGTATCTATCTTTATATCTAATGGTCTTTTTTTAGCGCGATAAAATATCAAGCCGGCCTTGAATCTATCCATGGAATGCTTCTGTTCGTATAAAGACGAGCAATCTCGTCAAACAATATGGGACAAAAGATTCTCATTTATTCAGAAAATAACACAAGCTTGGCGCATGATAAACCTGAGTCATTGTCTCTTGCTGATGTAATTTATCAAACCCTGGTTACATTGCACACTCAAAAAATAGAACTATTCCGTCTTTAGTCCGTTACGTACTCTGCCAGAGTCCTCTCGATAAAAAAAAATGTTTGTATAACCTCATCAGGAGATCGTTCGCTGCACCTCTCCTGCTGTTATCTCAGTAGCCAAGGTCAGACAAGTTGTAATCACGAGGCAGAGATGCAGATGTGGGTGATCTGGGCATGTGCACAAATATTGTCAATATCTTATACCGTATGATGTAAGGCCTTCTTTTATTAAGTAATAGAAATGACCAATGGTTCGTAACCTAGATCTAGATCTACGCTGGAACCTATCTAGATGTACTCTGGAACCAATCTAGATCTCTAGATTCAAATATTCTCCGATGCGCCGAACTTGTAGATACCATCCCGGACTGCCCCCCAGTGTAACAGATTTGGTGATGGGGGTGAACTTTTAGCCTCTATTTGTCTAGGGGTATGTAAAAACATACAGCCAATCACACGATTCGTCCGTAGAAGATAATTCCGACGTCCACAAGTAAAGTTGCAAACTGTTTAATCCAACATAAGAGCTTGACAATACAATCACGGTAGGTTGACTCAATAATCACTCACTGTAGGTAGACTTAACAATCACTCACTGTAGACTTGATGTTGACTCACTGTAGACTCGATGGTGTTGACTGACTAAATATAATTTGGATTCTTATTTATACAAAATTTCGTTGAATCATCAAGAAAAAGAATTACATAAATCATAAGAGAATATTCTCGGTACACGTCATTAACAATTAGCAACCAATCAAAACAAAAGTAAACAAGGGGTGACTAGATCATTACTATGTTAAAACTAAATCGGAGATTCCAGAAGAATCTTGACTATACAAGTGCGAGCTGTGTTCAGTAAACAAAACTAAGTTATCAGGCTTGAAATACAAACATTATGCAAATAAATAAGATAATCTACATAGATCTAGCCGATCCGCTACCCAAAAGTTACGCACCATAAAAGTGTGAGGAAATAAATAGATCAACTTATAGTACAATGCGTTACATATATACATCGCTACTACCCAAAAATGTTTGTGTTTTAATTAAACATTACCAGTAAAGTACTGATCTGGGCTGAAGAGATATCTTGGGTTTTTAGTTCTTTAAGTTTGGATAATTAATACGACAATATTGGTTCGGCACAGAATGAACTAGTTTTGAATTGCTTCATCTCTCTCTCTTTCTCTCTCTCTCTCTCTCTCTCTCTCTCTCTCTCTCTCTCTCTCTCTCTCTCTCTCTCTCTCTCTCGCTCGCTCGCTCTATCTATCTATCTATCTATCTATCTATCTATATATCTCTCTCTCTCTCGAACTCCTTCTCTCTTACTCTCTATCTCTCTCTGCTCTTGTTTCCTTTTCTTTTTTTTCTCTCTTTTTTATCTTTCTTGTTCGTTATTCTGTTTTTTGTATCTTGTTTTTAATCTACATATTTGCAGCTTTCATTTTCTTCCTGATTCTTCAAATTGACTTACCTCATACTTTATCCACATAATTTTTGCTCTCATTAATATATAAAATATAAAATATTATCTCAATTTGTTCGTTTCTCTCATTTCATCAATCTCCTCTAAAGGTCTTTTTGACTATTTTTCTTTCCTTTCCGTACCGCCATTTTTACTCTGCTATATTAAGTTGGTATTTCGTGCATTAAAGTTCTTTCCTTTTCCTTTCTAATGTCTCTCTTAAATTAATCTTTTTTTTTCTTTCTTTCCTTTTTTTATCTATGGGTCCCTTGGTTTCCTTCCTTACCATTTCTCCCTTCTCTCTCGATATATTCTAAGCGTTTTAAATAAGGTCACAGTTTGCTGAGTTAGTCCTGTAGAACTGGTTCAGGTATAAAAAGTTTGGGGGCGTTCCTTGCTGCATCACACGTCGTATCGTTGTCGTACAACACGGTTCTAGCCTACATGTTGCTGCCTTCTTAAATAGTAGTTCTGCTTTTGGTATCGATATCGAGTCGGTAGATTCCTTGGTTCTATCACTTAGACTGTACTTAATTTATACCTTGACAGCCGTTTTGCAAGTTTTCTTTTTCCTACTTTTTCTACACCTCAGTTCGTGGACGATTGTAACAAAGATTGCTGCAAGGTAAGATATAAGACTAACTGGAAATATTTCAATTAATACTCAGTTTGAAACTGTCTAGGTTTTTACCTTGCCTTAAAAGTTTAAGGTGGATCCATATAGATTCTGATATATCCTGGTGTAACCTATGAGAGGAAATAACGTAGATTGTGTGAGCGAGATCTACACAACAATGAAGTATCACAACTTTTTGTCAGATCAGACGCTTGTTTTGTTACGGTAGTTTTCAGTCTTTATAGTATATTATCCTGTCACTATTGCTATAGCCTTGTGTAGATCCATATATATTTAAATTTGTTTTCTTCTTTAGATCATTGTGAAAAGAAATATTTACATGTGAGACAGCATTTTTGGTAGTTAAATTTTTTTCCTAGGAAGTTAAATTAGGAAAAAATACATTACGAAGGGAAGTAACCATCACAGTATCAGATAGCTGAAACTAAATTTAGTTTTCTCCCATAGATTTACCTCGGAAAATCGTAATGGTCTCCTTTGAAAATATATTTTTCCAAATGTTTAAAACACTTTTTGCTTATAATATTTTGGTCACGTTTCGTTTCACATAAGCCAAGTTTTTAATAAATATCAGTTTGATAGGCTATCCGAGAAAAAGAGATGCATATAACAAATTAATTATTTTTCAAACTCTTCTCAGCTTATGTTAAAATCCTATTCTGTTGTATGCAATAAGACGAAGAAGGGTTTTTATTTATATCCATTCTTACTCTTTAGGCTGTTCAACACGTAATTTCACTACTTAGGAAACAAAATCAGGAAGAGAAATATGTTTTAAACTTAAAAACAACCACATGAAACGATAGATACATTTACAGTTCTCTAAAAAATAATATAACTCTAATTCGTCCATCATTGATAT
The DNA here is from genome assembly GCA_033675545.1 of Elysia crispata. Taxonomy (NCBI): domain Eukaryota; kingdom Metazoa; phylum Mollusca; class Gastropoda; family Plakobranchidae; genus Elysia; species Elysia crispata. The sequence continues at coordinate 35,498 of JAWDGP010006120.1, forward strand.
AAGCAGATGAATACCTTTCGATACTTTCATAACCTTTCTGTACAAAGAACCAAAGAAAATAAAAGGTAGCAAAAGGAATCAATGAATAAAAACAAACATAAAGAGATAAACACCATAAAATGAACATCTTTATATGCACTGTTTTAACCATTAGTTACCAATCCTTACCACATCTAGCCTTTCTCAACCAGTTTTTTTTGCAAAAAAAAAAAAAAAACACAAACACACAAGAAAAGAAAAACAAAACAAAAAAAAAATAAAATATATATATATATATATATATATATATATATATATATATATATATATATATATATATATATATATATATATATATATATATATATATATATATATATATATTTACAAAGAGTTCTACATTGGAATAGGAAAAACATACAGATAGAAAAATGGTCTATATAGTGACGCAAACTTAAGAAAAAAAATCCCATTTTTCATGTGGAGCCAGGCCTAGCCTTGGAATCAGAGAGTGGATTTACAGATAATGGGGCTTTAAATGATAGATCCAACTATCAAGTTTTTCATTTCCTTGGCCTGAGACAAGATCTAGGTTTACAGACCCATTTTCATCTACTTATAATTATATAAATTTTCCTCATAAATAATGCCTTTTCCTTAATTAATAGAGGTCCCTAGACTATCTAGATGATTTAAAGACATGAACTAGGCCTCTTCAAAAGGTGATTTAAAAAGAACGACATTATGAATCAGAAAGTAGGAACTAGAAACAAAACTACACCATTTCCGGAAGTAGAGGATTGTTCAGTTAGACATTTCATGCTAAGTCTAGATAAATCTTAAAATCCCAACATCTATAGTACTAAAAAAGAATTAGGTCTAGATGACTGGCGAGAATCATAAACCAGAAAACAATAAAAATATATAAAAAAAAATAAAGAAACCCTCAACCCCGTTTTCCTCTTGACTGGTAATTCAGAATGAAAATTGCAGCATTCAATCACGACTACTTGTAAAGTAAAAAAAAAATTATGTTTATAAGAACTTATTTTATATGTTGCAATATTTAAATACTAATACAAGGTAAATTTCAAAGAGCCCTAAAAGTGTAATACTAGGAGAGATCGAGATATTATATAGACGGCTAGCGAAAACCCACTGTTATTCGTTACAGTTGTTTGAATAAATATACAATTGTTTGAATTTAAAACTAGTTTGCAGTTATTCATAAAATTAATTGTTAAGCCTGTACCAAAATAACTGACCCAAGGTATCATCCAATGGACAAAGATGGTTTACCAGAGAGTGGTCAAGATCTACATTTTTTAAGGAGTCTTTGAATTTTTTACATTAAAATACAATTTATAAATTGTCCAGCTCTCCATCTTTAAATAGTATGTATATTATTAATACCTTTCATTTAATGTTTCCTAATTTGTCTTTGTAAAATCTTCTTTACAAGCTTCTTTTTTCTTTGTTTCTACACTACTTTGTACTTTTTTCATTCATTTTATTCATTTAAGGCTTGAACCAAAACAAAAGATTACTTTGTTTTGGATTGAACAAATTTTACTTCATTTTAACATCCATAGTTACTCGTGATTCTCTCTCTCTCTCTCTCTCTCTCTCTCTCTCTCTCTCTCTCTCTCTCTAGTATAGAAAAATCAACCACAAACCTAGATCTAGCTCGAGACCGACAAATAAGACGAAAGACGCGAAAACATTACAACAAATGAAATGTACAGGGATCGAACCTGCGCCTCGGTGCGGCACCCATTGCGTTGCCGAGACAAGACCAGGCTCCTAACCCTTCCGTGACGGACAAAAATTTGACCTTGTGGACGGAGTCCGTTTTCTTTTCCCAGGACGAGGCGTTTTTAAGAAAATTTGACTATGCGTTACAAAAATGCCTGTAACTCCAAAAGTAATAACAGTAACCATCAAGTTTTATACATATTTGGAAAGGAAATTGAATTTCCTATCATTAAATACTAAAATGGACATTCGCCAATGAAAACTGAGATCAAGACAATAGAACATGCTATTACTGTAGTACTGCTACTACTTCTACTACTATTACTACTACTGCTGCTGCTGCTACTGCTGACGCTGCTGCTACTACTACTGCCGCTAGTACCATAACTAGATCCGAGTAGATGATGAAAACAAGTGCCAGACAAATTTTAAGACTTATCTAGAGCTTTAGTTTAAAACATACAGACATATCAAAACAACGCCTTTGAGATCGTATGTGGCAAGAGAAAAGTCTCCCGCTATAGAAACTTATATTCATGACTGACGTGAGGATAATCGCTACACGTAATAATCGGGAATATCCATTTGATTTATTTAAAGCACATTACGTTCGCTATGTTTCCCTTCCGCTTTACAGCAGCAGACGTTGGAGGCTTGAAATTTCGAGCTGATATAATTTCATAATTTTGATAAACATAATTCTTTGGGGCTTACAGCCTCGCAGATAATCACAAGAATTAGATCTGGTTATAACTCACGATTATACATGGCGGACTGGTAATTCACAGCCGAGAAGGTTTTAGTTTAATAATATTACGTGGCTAGAAATAGGAACTAAATTTGATAGGATCTAGATCTAGATATCAGATGTACAGATCTAAATCTTAACTAGATCTAGTTCAGATTTAAAAAAATATACTCATCGTATATAGTATCTTGATCTACTTCTAAACAAATACTATATCTATATTGACCATATTATCTATATGAAATGCCATCACATTAACTTACTTTAGTCGAAACTAAATCTTCACTTTTGATTAGTATGTACATAGGGCAAAATCAAGAGATAGGCTAAATCTAATCTAATGAAGCGTCTTTACAATAAATCAATCTTGGAGTTTGTTATTGAGTTGTAAGAGCTTTTTTTTATTATTAACCTTCTAGTCCAAAATCAAATCAAGTATGAGAGATTTCTTTTACTTTCGCTTTCTGTTTTTGTCAACATCATAACAGAACGAACTAATTTACAAAACATGGAAAATAATAAAATAAAAACTACAGTCTCAGTATGGAGGATATGGAACATGATAAGATTGTGAGAGTTTTAAAGTGATATCGCTACAGGGCTCCCCCCAGAATGTTGCATGTTTGAAAATACTAACTTACGTATTATAGAACATAAAATTAGGTTACAACATGGAATATTCTTTTAAAGCAAAAAGAAAGAAAAATACATGAGGATGGAATGTGAAAATAAAAATTAAAACGATCTAGCGCTTAGAATAGTTCTGTATCTAATGGGTCTCTCTATGATTCTGCCTGATCTTGTATTTGACGGACTGTCTGAGACTGTTTCACTTCTAGAATTGTCATCTACTCGTGGGGCCTGGTTGTGAGGATGCACGGCCGGGGGAGGAAACTTAGGGTCAGCAGAATAGGCAGGTTTGAGTCTATCTGTTGATCATCGTGTGGACTTAAAAAATGTCAAAATGTTTATCTGAGCGATATAAAACCTTGAAAGGTCCGTCATAGGGTCGGACCAAAGGACCACGATGTGCATCATGGCGCACGTAAACCTGTTCCGCGGACATGAGATCTCGTGGTAGGTATTTTTTCGTTGTACCATGATGAACCGGAGAAAGCGGCGATAACTTGCGAAAGTTTTCTTGTAGATCACGAACAAAAGTGCTGCCTGGTGAAATTCTTTCGGCGGAATTTGATGGGAAGAAATCACCGGGGATTCTCAAATTGGTGCCATATGTTAGGAGAGCGGGTGCAGCGTCAAGGTCTTCTTTCCACGTGGAACGAATACCCAGGAGAACAGTAGGCAGTTCATCCATCCAGCCAGGTCCAAGGAGCCGGGCTTTGAGCGCAGCTTTAAGGCTGCGGTGAAAACGCTCGATCATGCCGTTGCTCTGCGGGTGGTAAGCCGTGGTATGTTTGTTACTACAGACGTTATGCAATTCACGCCATAAATTACTTGTGAATTGTGGACCTTGATCCGATGTGATAGAATCTGGTACACCAGAACGTGCTATCCAGGTCCTAAGTAAGGCTCTGGCACATGTTGTTGTCTCAGTGTTTTGGATTGGCACTGCTAGTAAACCTTTCGATGATGGTGAACAGATATGTGCAGCCTTCTGAGGGGGAAAAGGTCCTACAAGGTCTACATGAATATCCCCAAATCGACGACCTGGAGGGTCGAATAAGTTGAGAGGAGATTTGGTGTGTCTGCCAATTTTTCTTGCTTGACAGGAATGACATGCGCGTACCATATTTTTAACTTCACGTTTAAGTCCAGGCCAGACATAGCGGGCTGAGATAGCTCGTGTGGTGGATTTGTGGCCAGGATGGGAAAGATTATGGATGGCTTCGAAAATTGTCTTTGTCCAGAGCGGTGGGACGATGGGACGTGGGCGAGAGGTGGAAACGTCGCATAGTAAAATGCAGCCATCTAGTTTGACTTCTTTTAGTTTCAGAGTACCTGGTTTTTTACGCAATTCTGCCACTTTAGGATCTCTAAGTTGCTCTTCGGCCATTCGAGCGAGGTCTATGGGTTGAATGGGCGATGCTGATGCCACCATAGCTTGTTCGGCGCAGGAGGCACGTTGAAGTACATCAGGTACAACATTGTCTGTTCCACTGATATATCTAATGTCCGTTGTGAATTCTGCAATGTACGTTAGCTGTCGCTCTTGTCGTGGCGACCTGGCTGTCTTACTTGTAAGAGCATAAGTTAAAGGTTTGTGATCAGTAAGGACAGAGAATGGTCTACCTTCTAAGAAGAAGCGGAAATGTTGGATGGCGCTGTAAATAGCCAACAGTTCTCGGTCAAATGTAGAGTAGCGGCTTTGTGTCGATGTCAGCTTCCTAGAAAAGAATGCAATCGGTCTCCACATTCTATGGTGTTTTTGTGATAATTCTGCGCCGATTGCTGAATCTGAGGCGTCAGTAGATAATCGCGTTTCAGATTTCGGATCTGGATGGTTGAGAAGTGTGGCTGAAGCTAGTGAAGATTTGGCTGTGATCTGGATGGTTGAGAAGTGTGGCTGAAACTAGTGAAGATTTGGCTGTGATCTGGATGGTTGAGAAGTGTGGCTGAAGCTAGTGAAGACTTGGCTGTGATCTGGATGGTTGAGAAGTGTGGCTGAAGCTAGTGAAGACTTGGCTGTGATCTGGATGGTTGAGAAGTGTGGCTGAAGCTAGTGAAGATTTGGCTGGGATCTGGATGGTTGAGAAGTGTGGCTGAAGCTAGTGAAGATTTGGCTGTGATCTGGATGGTTGAGAAGTGTGGCTGAAGCTAGTGAAGATTTGGCTGAGATCTGGATGGTTGAGAAGTGTGGCTGAAGCTAGTGAAGATTTGGCTGGGATTTGGATGGTTGAGAAGTGTGGCTGAAGCTAGTGAAGATTTGGCTGTGATCTGGATGGTTGAGAAGTGTGGCTGAAGCTAGTGAAGATTTGGCTGTGATCTGGATGGTTGAGAAGTGTGGCTGAAGCTAGTGAAGATTTGGCTGTGATCTGGATGGTTGAGAAGTGTGGCTGAAGCTAGTGAAGATTTGGCTGTGATCTGGATGGTTGAGAAGTGTGGCTGAAGCTAGTGAAGATTTGGCTGTGATCTGGATGGTTGAGAAGTGTGGCTGAAGCTAGTGAAGATTTGGCTGTGATCTGGATGGTTGAGAAGTGTGGCTGAAGCTAGTGAAGATTTGGCTGTGATCTGGATGGTTGAGAAGTGTGGCTGAAGCTAGTGAAGATTTGGCTGTGATCTGGATGGTTGAGAAGTGTGGCTGAAGCTAGTGAAGATTTGGCTGCCTCGAACGCGGTCTGGCATTCATGTGTCCAAGAAATTACTTTACCTCTGCTTTTTGTTGCTTCCGTCAACGGTGCTAGAAGTTTGGCAATTCCAGGGAGGAATTTGTGTTAGAAATTCAGCATTCCCAAGAAACGTTGTAAGGCTTTCTTGCCGTTAGATTTTGGAAATTCAGTGATGGCCTTGACCTTTTCACGTAGTGGTGTGATGCCGTTTGGAGTAATCTTATGACCGAGGAATGTCACTGTAGCTTGCCCGAATAGGCATTTTTGAGTGTTGATGACAAGACCACTGGTTGCCAGTAAGTGGAATACAGAACGTAGATCTGCCTCGTGATCCTTGGGAGATGAGCTAGCTATCAAAATATCGTCTAGAAAACGAAACAGCAGTTGAGGTCGTGTAGAATACCATCCATAAGCCGCTGGAAGGCTTGAGCAGCGTTTTTTAACCCAAAAGGCATTTTTAGGTATTCGTAGAGGCCAAAAGGAGTGATAATAGCTGTCTTACGGATATCCTCCTCAGCCACAGGTATCTGATGATACCCTCGAATAAGATCAATTTTTGAAAAGATAGTTTTTCCACGTAGATTACTTTTTAGGTCCTGAATGTGTGGCAGCGGATACCTGTCATATTTGGTCACGTCATTCAACCACCTGTAGTCTCCACACGGGCGCCATCCTCCATTGCTCTTTCTTACAATGTGTAAAGGTGACGACCAAGGAGATGATGATCGGCGGATAATACCAAGTCGTTCCAGTTCCTCAAATTCAGCTTTCGCTGCAGACAATTTGTCATTATCAACGCGACGGGCGCGAGCATGAACAGGGGGACCGGAACTTGGTGTATGGTGTACAACGCCATGCTTGTTATCACGAAAAGTGGGTATCAAAAGTTCTGGAAAATCTTCTAGAATTGCCTCATATTTTGAATGTACTTTGTGTATACCCGGGCGTGGTGAATGTGTGGGTCTAGTTTTGACGATGGTGCCACCATCCAGCGAAACCATTCTCTTGTTGCTGAGGTCGATTGCGAGACGGTGGCAGGTGAAAAAATCTGCCCCCAATATTGGCTGCGTGACGTCGGCTATCCAGAATTTCTGTTTGAAGAGCGTGGTTTTGCTGAGTTTCAAAGAAATCGGTCGTTTCCCATAAGTTGCAATAGCCGACCCATTAGCTGCTATGAGATTGGGGCCGCGAGATTTTTTTCTATCTGAATTTGTGGCTGGAAAAACAGATTCTTCCGCTCCAGTGTCTACTAAGAAAGAACGACCTGAAATAATATCAGTGACCGAGATAGAACTGGAGTTGATCGCACAGATTGGAGGGGCATTGATCAAGCCAGTAGCGCCCTTTATTTTGCACTGGCTCTGTCCTTTCCCTTGCTGGTTGGACATGGAGACATTGCACAAGGTCAGCCGTCGACGAAATGTTAGCAGGATCTAGCATTGGAAGCAAATCGGGAATTGTATTTGCATAAAACAAAACTAGGTGTAGGGATCGTAGACCTATGCTTCTGTCGAAAACGTGGATTCCTTTGGAGGGCGTTCACGTCTCCGTGACAGGAGTTAGCCTGTTCCTCTAGTGTTGCCTCGATTGGGTACGTATTTTAGATGGAACGCGTAGCAGCAGCCGAAAATTCTACGTCCATTATTCCATCGGCTGTCTTTGCGAGGAAGTCGAGGTCAGCATCTGGAGTCTGAGCTAGAATACGGCGGACCTCAGGGGGCAATTGGTTTAGGAAAAGGGCACGGAAAAGTATTACAGGGTCATGGTTAAGGTTCCGCATGTGTTGGAGAAGTTCTGATGGCTTGCGGTCACCTAAACCATTGAGGTTGAACAGTTCTTGATCTTTTTTGAAGCTGTGTCGCTTTATAGGCGTTGAGGAGGGCTGATTTTAGTCTGTCATACTTCCCTACTGGAGGTGGGTTTTCCAACACTGCTTGCACACGGCGTGCAGTAGAGGAATCTAAGAGCTGTATCACATGGTGGAACTTAGTTAAGTCTTGTGTAATCGGTGGCGTGTGTGTGTTGAAGGATGCTTCTAAGCGAATAAATCACGCCTTGGCGTTTGTCTGCCAAAACTGTGGTGCCTCGAAGGCGACTGCCGACACTGACGAAACTGTTGTAGATGTGGCCTCCGTTGCGTGAAGAGTCTGCTCTCTGATCGCGTCTGCTAGTTGTTTGATAGCATCAAGGTCCATGGTTAAGGGTTTAGAAATGTCAAAAATATGATATTAGGTTGATGAATCTAGATCTAGGTCTAGATCTAGATCTGGTATGGTGCTGTCTAGGGAGTGTAGACTGTAGTGTTATGCCTGGTTTGGTGGCTGTGGTTTAGTTGGTTTACTCGCTCTAGTAAGCTGTATCTTAGATCTAGATTGGTATTCTGAAAAATCTATTGCCTGAGATGTATTTACTTGACGTCGGGGTCACCAAAAAAGCGTCCTTACAATAAATCAATCTTGGAGTTTGTTGTTGACTTGTAAGAGCTTTTTTATTTTTAACCTTCTAGTCCAAAATCAAATCAAGTATGAGATATTTCTTTTACTTTCGCTTTCTCTTTTTGTCAACATCATAACAGAACGAACTAATTTACAAAACATGGAAAATGATAAAATAAAAACTACAGTCTCAGTATGGAGAATATGGAACATGATAAGATTGTAAGAGTTTTAAAGTGATCTCGCTACAGAATCATGAGCAGTAATCTAAGATTCAACTTGTATTTTGTTTTGCAGTTTCCTGAATGTTCATTTGTATGCATCTAACTGAATAAAATAAAGATCAAAATCTTGTTTTACTGGATCTAGATCTACTAACCTTTTTTGTGGTTTGAGAAAGAAAAAAAATTAGGAGACCCTCTTGAAGATGGGAATCAGAATCTAGATTTACAATGATAGCTTAATGTAGACATTCCAAAATTTTACATGATGTGGGAAGTTTGAGGGGACCTAAAGATATAATTTTATGAATATAAGACGGGGAGAGCTTAAATCTGTTACTTTTGTGTTTCACACCAAGCGTAGCTCAGGGTGCGCGTAAAATGAAGATGATCTAAGAAGAGAAGAGAGACGTAACTCCTTCTTGGGCCTTAGGATGAGAATGGGCAACAGCTTGGATCTGTTACTTTTGTGTTTAACACTAAGCGTAGCACAAAGTGCGCGTATAATGAAGAAGATGTAAGAAGAGCATAGAGACGCAACTCCTTCTTGGGCCTTAGGATGATAATGGGCGGGAGTTCCATTGAAAAAACTTGTTTTTAAAATAATAATTTTTGGAGTCAACATATGGTTCACATGTGCTTTTTTGCTAAATTCAGATATACACACTTGAGTTCCGGCATCAATATTACGCATGAAGTAATCTTTGTTTTGCTAGATTTTCTCTTTTTCTTTTTTTTAGAGTCCCATCATAAATATTATGATTGAAGTAATTTTTGTTGAGCTGGATTTTCTTTTTTTAATTATTTTTTTTCATTTGTAGGAACGTTAGTGGCTGTGGGGTATTGACTTTTATCAGCGTTTATTGAACTCAAAATACTTTAGGTGAGTTAAGGTCTTCCTATTTTCATTTCTGTCCTATCTTTACTTCACTTGATTTTGATGTGTCAAAGTGTGAGATCTTGACTGATATCTGAGTTGATTGAACTACTTTTCTTTTATCACTGCTTCCAAAGAATATAAATATATATATATATATATATATATATATATATATATATATATATATTAATTTTTAATACTACCCATCTTCTGTTGGTCTGTTTATCTGTATATCCCTTTAGTTATCTATGCGGATAAGAAAAAAAAGATGATAAGGAAATAATTAGCCTAAGAAAGAAGGAGGAGGCTGGAGAGAAAATAATCTGTGGAGGGTTAGAACTTAAAAGAATAAAGAAGGTCAAACACAAAAGATACATCTGTGGTTTAACGTTTTCCAATCAAGATATTTCTTTAATAGATTTATATCGATCGTCTTCCTCAGGAATATACAGCGTACGCCCGAGAGATCAACACAGAAATAGTAAGTTGAGACTCGAACTTTCTTGTATGCGCTTATGATAGGTTAGGGGTGGCTGTGCTTATAGAATAAAGCACAAGTGTGAAAATTTTAATTTATTTTTTTTTAAATGCTTAGGAAATTTGTGTCTGTAACTTGTGTATGGCTGAACTTTACACCTGTATGAAAATCGGGAAAAACAGATAATTTTTTTGACGAATATGAGATTTTTCCATCATCCAGTCAAAAGGGTCTAATGCTTGACCATCAGAGAGACGACTAAGTCTAGGCCTTGGTCTGAGACAGAGACAGACAGACAGACAGACAGTCAGACAGAGAGACAGACAGACAAGCAGGCAGGAAGGCAGGCAGGAACAGAGAGAGAGAGAGAGAGAGAGAGAGAGAGAGAGAGAGAGAGAGAGAGAAAGTGAAAGACAGAGAGACAGACACCAAAAGGAAGCGAAGAAAAGATAAAGACGAAAAAAGTGCAGTTAAAAAAAGTAGAAGGAGGGAAAGGTAGGTAGACACATAGTATAGTGAAAATGTGAAGAAAAGAAAATAAGAGACATAAACATTCTAATTGGCAGATACCGAATATTGGACAATAATTAGAGGCAGGCATTGGAAAAAAGCATGAGAGAAAAATTGATTCAGAAACTAATTATGTTTGTGTGTGTGTGTGTGACAGATAGAGAGACAGACAGTCAGACAGAGGAGATATCCAAAACTATTAAATCATTTTTAATGATTTTCGTATTTTACCTTTTTACCCTCCAGTGGATGAGCACAACACAAGGAACCGTGTTGGAGACGGAGGTAACAGATTATGCAGTCAAACCAAAGAAAGAAATGGTACAGGAGCAAGTATTGGACACTGCAATTAGATTAAAATAAAATATTACATATGTAAAATCTGCAGTAGTCAAAGTGATCATGGTAGTATTAGTAGTTCTAAGAGAACTGTAGGGTTATCTCCAGTAGTAGTAGTAGTAGTAGTAGTAGTAGTAGTAGTAGTAGTAGTAGTAGTAGTAGTAGTAGTAGTAGTAGTTGTTGCAGTAATTGTGGTAGTAGTAGTAGTAGTAGTAGTAGTAGTAGTAGTAGTAGTAGTAGTAGTAGTAGTAGTAGTAGTAGTAGTAGTAGTAGTAGTAGTAGTAGTAGTAGTAGTAGTAGTAGTAGTAGTAGTAGTAGTAGTAGTAGTAGTAGTAGTAGAAATTATAGTTGTTGTTGTTGTATTTGTTGTAGTAATGGTAATAATAGTAGTGTTGAAGGCTGAGTGAGAGGGGAGTTAAAGAGAAAGAGAGAGAGACAGAAAGATAGAGAGAGAAGGAGAGAGAGAGTAAGACTGTGAAATGGAGAAAGAAAGAGAGACAAAGAGAGATAGAAATGGAGAGAGAGAGAAAGAGACTTAGAGAGAGAAGGAGAGAGAGAGAGAGAGAGAGAGAGAGAGAGAGAGAGAGAGAGAGAGAGAGAGAACACTCAGAGAAAGATTTAAGGTGAGAAGATCACAAAATTCGTACTGAAAAACGGGGATGAAGGAGAGGAAGACAGACAGAGTGTGAAGAGAGGGAGGTATTTTCCTCATCAAGAGAACTATAATCAGAACGGAAGGAAATCAGTATTTTTTTTTTTATCATTAGATCTCTGTCACTTGAAATGATTTCCCTTCTTTTCATCTCACAGGCCACCACGAGTGTGAGATTCTGAGTGGAGGACTTGAAAGTGAAGCAGCAGAGAGTGGATCTCTCTGGAGGAATTGTAAGAAAAACCCGGAACATGAAGAATTTATGTCAGTCCAAGATTTCAAAGACAAATACTTCCCCAGAGCACACACTGACAAACACCGTGATGAGATTAGATCATTGATAGACCTGACTGTGAGAGTAAGAGTATACTGGATAAGTCCAGACAGACCAGATGATGATGAATTTTCTAATCATAGAGGAACGAAGATACCTCGCATGGGAACTGGTTTTATAAGCAGAGCTTATGATCCCGTGTCAGACGAGCCTTGTCCTTGTGATAAATGTAATGGGGAGATAACTAAAAAGTGCTCGGGATTCAAGGTACAGACAGCTCACCATGTCGTGTATAACACGGAGGAGGCAAAGTCAACAAGGGTTGATCTGTTTTATGATGATGACAGTAGTAAGTCTGATGGTAGGATGGTGACTCTGACGGGGTTGGAAGTGAAGAGGATCGATCATGACAAAGATCTCTGTTACATGATCTGTGTGACACACGATGAAGCTGTGGCTGAGAGGATCAAGTCTCTCTGGATGAGTTTATATGATAATTCAACAGAAGGTCTAGATCTAGATCTATCTAGAATGGATTTTCTACTGTCTTATGGTGGAGATCGCCGCCCTGCAATGATTGTCTCACACCCACACGGACAATCTAAGAAGATAACACTGGGTCAATGGAGAGATGAAGAATTCCCTCTTCTAGAATATAACGCGGCGACCTGCCCGGGCTCCAGTGGAGCACCAGTGTTTAGGTTTTACACAGACCCACGCAACCTTCTTTTAGACTTGTTGATCACACCAGTTCATAGCGGAAGTTTCTCCTCAAATTCCACACAACACCAGGACCAACTCGACATCCACACAAGATTTCTCCAGAATCTTAGGGGACGAGAGTCTAAACAGGAACAATACAACTACGGATATTTGTTTTAGTTGTCGGATTAAACTCTGGAACTTTTTGTGAATTCTAAGGAGAAAAAAAAATAAAAGTTTTTGATTGTTTTATTGTGTTTTTTTTTTATTATCATTACTAAGTTTATCAAATTCTAGGTCTTGATCTAGTTTATCAGATTCTAGGTCTAGATCTAGTTTGTCAGATTCTAGGTCTAGATCTGGTTTGTTAGATTCTAGGTCTAGATCTAGTTTGTCAGATTCTAGGTCTTGATCTGGTTTGTCAGATTCTAGGTCTAGATCTGGTTTGTTAGATTCTAGGTCTAGATCTGGTTTGTTAGATTCTAGGTCTTAATCTAGTTTCTGAGATTCTAAGTCTAGATCTAGTTTGTGAGATTCTAAAGGTTTGTTAGATTCTAGGTCTTGATCTAGATCTAGTTTCTGAGATTCTAAGTCTAGATCTAGTTTGTGAGATTCTAAAGGTTTGTTAGATTCTAGGTCTTGATCTAGTTTCTGAGATTCTAAGTCTAGATCTAGTTTGTGAGATTCTAAGTCTAGATCTAGTTTGTAGTTCTAGATCTAGTTTGTCAGATTCTAGGTCTTGATCTAGTTTCTGAGATTCTAAGTCTAGATCTAGTTTGTAGTTCAAGATCTAGTTTGTCAGATTCTAGGTCTAGATCTGGTTTGGTAGATTCTAGGTCTAGATCTAGTTTGTCAGATTCTAGGTCTTGATCTGGTTTGTGAGATTCTAGGTCTAGATCTAGTTTGTCAGATTCTAGGTCTTGATCTAGTTTCTGAGATTCTAAGTCTAGATCTAGTTTGTAATTCAAGATCTAGTTTGTCAGATTCTAGGTGTAGGTATCGATCTAGTTTGTTTTTTTTTTGTTTTTTTTTTCTTTTTAGATTCTAGGCCTCTTGATTTAGACTAGATCTAGTTCGTCCTTGTGAGAAATATTCTACAAGTGAGAGAAAGAGAGAGAGAAAGGAGAGAGAAAGAGAGAGAGAGAGAGGAGAGAAATAGAGAAAGAGAGAGAGAGAAAGAGAGAGAAAGAAAGAGAGAGAGAGAGAGAGAGAGAGAGAGAGAGAGAGAAAGAGAGAGAGAATGAGAGAAAACCAGAATAATTAATTTAAGAATAGACAAACATATCTTAACTTATATTCCTTACCATCTAAGAACTTTTCAGTTTTTTCTTGTTATTTAATGTTTCGATTCATGCAAGGAGGATAACACTGTTTGCTGTGATGGTTTTTTGTTTGTTTTCTTCAATTTATTATTCTCTTCCTTGACAATACGTAATGTATATCTATTTTTAATGTTACAAGATTGAAGATGGGACTTTATTTTATTTCATGCTGGAATGATCCTTTGTAAAGATGTTTATGCTTGTGCTTGCTATAGTTTGCTTAATACATACGGTACACGCAGTGTAGATAAAATTATTTAACTTTTACGGTTAGCAGGAATTTCACTTTTCTAAATAAATATATCTCCATTACAATAATGTGATGTGTACATTTTTCCTACACTATTTTATTGTTTTAGCGTGTACTGTATTTGACATTTCTTGAATTTTACAAGCAAATATATTTAATAAATATATATATATATATATATATATATATATATATATATATATGGCTATATAAGCTTTTGTTGTAAATTATATAAATGTATATAATATTTATTAAAAATAAAGAAGAAAAAGCCACTCAAAATAAATACGAGACAACTAGAAAAAGTCGCACCATCATTTCAAATCAAGCTGAAAAATAAATTTGATATTCTCAGAAATGAAAAGCCGTCAATAGAAGCTTTGAACGAAACCATCAGGAAATGCGCCGCGGAAGTTGTTGAGAAACCCAACGAAACAACAAAAGAACAAAACGCAGAAGACAAACTAATCGAGGAACTAGAACAAAGAAGAAAAGAACTAAGAAGGAAAGACAATAAAACCGGACCTGAAAGAGTAGAATACATCGAAACCAACAAAGCTGTTAAAAAGAAAAGAAGAGCGAGAGCCAGAAGAAAGAGAAAAGAATTTATCACCAAAATTCTAGAACAAAAAAGAGGCCCCAAGGAGACAAATAAGTACGGGAACAAAAAGAAAATAGCGAAGATGAAGGACAAGGAAGGCAGAGAGACATCAGACAGAGAAGAGATATTAGAAATCTGTAAATCATTCTATGCAACACTCTACGAAAACACCATACAAAGCCCAACGAATTTACAAAGAGAAAGTGCAGACAAGGATGAAGTACCACCATTCACTGTAGACGAAGTCAGGAAATGTCTAAAAGAAATGAGTAAAAACAAAGCGCCTGGCCCAGATGATATCACCAGCGACGTACTGCTGCTTGGAGAAGAACCGGTTCTTAAGTACCTGACAAGCTGTTACAACAAAATCCTCAAGACAAAAGAAATCCCACCCAGCTGGGATGAAGCGAAGATCATCATACTATACAAAAAAGGAGACCCCGGCGACGTTAAAAATTATCGTCCCATCAGTTTGTTGTCACATAGTTATAAGTTGTTCACTAGATTACTGCAAAAAAGGATGGAGAACACCCTGGATGAAAATCAACCTAGAGATCAAGCTGGATTTAGAAGGGGCTTCTCAACCACGGACCACATTTTCACCCTCAACCAGGTCATAGAGAAATCAAACGAGTACAACTTACCTCTGTGCGTCGGTTTTATAGATTATGAGAAAGCTTTCGACTCCGTAGAACACTTTGCCATCTTCGACGCGCTGCGGAAAATTAACATCAATGAAACATACGTTGCCATCCTCGAAAACATCTACCAAAAGGCTACAGCACGAGTTCATATCGACAATCTGGAGTCAGAAACATTCCCCATAAACAGAGGGGTCAGGCAAGGCGATCCAATCTCTCCGAAAATGTTTACGACAGCCATGGAGATGATATTCCGAAAGGCAGGCCTAGAGCACGGAATAAACGTAGACGGCGAAACACTTACCAACCTGAGATTCGCAGATGACGTCGCACTTGTAACAGAAAAGATAGAGGACATGGAGGAACAATTAAATAAACTGAACACCTTGAGCCTAGAAACAGGACTCAGAATGCATAAAGGGAAAACAAAATACATGACCAACTTTGAAAGCAACGAAAATATACACATAGAAAATGAAGAAATCGAGAAAGTCAACAGTTATAAATATCTAGGCCAAACTACCCATCTCAAAGAAACAACAAAAGAAGAAGTAACTTGCAGGATAAGAGCTGGGTGGAGTTGCTTCGGAAGAAACAAAGAGATTTTTCAAGACGAAAAGATGCCACTCTCCCTCAAAAGACAAGTCTACAACCAATGTATCCTCCCTACAATGACTTACGGCTGCCAAACATGGTCACTAACAAAAGCTCTGACACAAAAACTGAGAGTAGCACAAAGGGCAATGGAAAGGCAGATGCTAAGAATAAAACTCAAAGATAAAGTACCGTGCAAAGAAATCAGAAGAATAACACAAGTAAAAGATATAGTCGACTTTATAACCAAGCAGAAATGGAAGTGGGCTGGTCATGCGGCAAGGTATCAAGACAACAGATGGACACTCAGAGTCACCGAGTGGCAACCTAGACACGGGAAAAGATCACGAGGAAGACAAGTGAGGCGGTGGCGAGACGATATTGTCAAGATCAAGGGCGCCACATGGAGCAGAGACGCCAAAGACAGAGATGGATGGAAGGCTGACGCGGAGGGCTACTTCCTGCAGTGGAGGGACACAGCCTTGTAAAAAAAAAAAAAATATAATATTTATTAACTATTGTGAATTTAATATATAAACGTTTCACTTTGTAAGCTTCGTCAGTTTCATTACGAAATCTCACGGTCAGTTTTTGCTTTCTATTGTGACTCTCTCTCTCTTTCTCTCTCTCTATCCCTCTCTGTCTCACTCTGTCTCTCTCTGTCTCTCTGTCTCTCTCTGATTCTCTCTGTCTTTCTCTCTCTCTGTTTCTGACTTTCTCTGTCTCTCTCTGTGTGTCTCTGTCTCTTTCTGTCTCTGTCTCTCCCTCTTTCTCTCTCTCTGTGTCTCTAAGCTCTCTGTCTCTTCCTCTGTCTCTCTCTGTCTATTTCTCTGTATCTCTCTCTCTCTCTCTCTGTATCTCTCTCTGTCTTCCTCTGTCTCTCTCTGTCTTAATTTTTTTCTCTCTCTGTGTCTCTCTCTATCTCTTTTTGTCTCTCTCTCAGTTTCTCTCTGTCTCTGTCTCTCTCGCTCTCTTTATCCCTCTCCCTCTCTCTCTCTCTCTCTCTCTCTCTCTCTAAAAGGAAAAAGTAATACAGCTTTATATTTTTACTGCACAAAAACGAAATAACTAAACTATTATTAATATAATATATAAACGTTTTACTTTGTAAGCTTCGTCAGTATTATTACGAAATCTCGCTGTCAGTTTTTGCTCTCTATTGTGACTCTCTCTCTCCCTCTTTCTCTCTCTGCCTCACTCTGTCTCTCTGTCTCTCTCCCTCTTTCTCTCTCTGCCTCACTCTGTCTCTCTGTCTCTCTCTCTCATTATCTCTGTCTTTCTCTCTCTCTGTATCTGACTCTCTCTGTCTCTCTCTGGGTGTCTCTGTCTCTTTCTGTCTCTGTCTCTTCCTCTTTCTCTCTCTCTGTGTCTCTTAGCTCTCTGTCTCTCTCTCTGCATCTCTCTCTGTCTCTCTCTCTCTGGATCTCCCTCTGTCTTCCTCTGTCTCTCTCTGTCTCTCTCTCTGTCTCTCTCTCTCTCATTATCTCTGTCTTTCTCTCTCTATCTCTTTGTGTCTCTCTCTCTCAGTTTCTCTCTGTCTCTTTCTGTCTCTGTCTCTCCCTCTTTCTCTCTCTCTGTGTCTCTTAGCTCTCTGTCTCTCTCTCTGCATCTCTCTCTGTCTCTCTCTCTCTGGATCTCCCTCTGTCTTCCTCTGTCTCTCTCTGTCTCTCTCTCTGTCTCTCTCTCATTATCTCTGTCTTTCTCTCTCTATCTCTTTGTGTCTCTCTCTCAGTTTTTCTCTGTCTCTGTCTCTCTCGCTCTCTTTCTCTCTCTATCTCTCTCTCTCTCTCTCTAAATGGAAAAAGTAACACAGCTTTATATTTTTACTGTACAAAAAGAAATAAATAAACTATTATTAATATAATATATAAATGTTTTACTTTGTAAGCTTCGTGAGTATTATTACGAAATCTCGCGGTCAGTTTTTGCTTTCTATTGTGACTCTCTCTCTCTATCTTTCTCTCGCTCCCTCTCTCTCTCTCTCTTTCTCTCTCTCTCTCTCTGGGAAACCTGGCGTCCACGCATTCTACATTGAAGAAAGCAGGACTAACCATCGGCAATATAATGTCTGCGCCCAAACTACTCAGGATGAAGTAGCAAAACAAAAGTTAGAAATGAACTAACTTGGGAACACACAGCCAAAGGAAATAGAGTAAAGAAATCGTATCGAGATAATGACATTTAAATCGGCCACATTTGACAAAGAGAACAAAACAACTGCATCATTTCCCAAACATAGCAGTCTGTGGTAACGTTGAAGATGGGAGTTATGCCTCGGTTGCATGGTCAGGTGAATTGAAATCGACTCGCTCCGTCCTGTTGTGCCGAGCTCTGTGTTTATACGAGCTTTCATGTTCGATAAGATAACCTCGTCAAGTTTTTCCCGGTCAAGATAATAATTATGAGGATTACATGGATTTAGATCACGTGCTTTCTTGTTCGATAAGATAACCTCGTCAAGTTTTTCCCGGTCAAGATAATAATTATGAGGATTACATGGATTTAGATCACTTGCTTTCTTGTTGAATAAGATAACCTCGTCAAGTTTTTCCAAGTCAAGATAATAATTATGAGGATTACATGGATTCAGATCACATGCTTTCTTGTTTGGTCAGATAATCTCGTCACGTTTTTCCCGGTCAAGATAATAATTATTAGGATTACATGGATTTAGATCACTTGCTTTCTTGTTGGACAAGATAACCTCGTCAAGTTTTTCCAGATCAAGATAATAATTATGAGGATTACATGGATTTAGATCACTTGCTTGTTTCGTGTATGATTTAAAATAAAAAGGTGTAAATAGGAGACACGGAAGAAAAATGGCTTGCAAAAAGGAACTTGCTTGCACACACCAGCTTTCTTACAGAGAGAAGAGCCTACCCTTAGGATTTTCAAACTTCTTAAAGTATGGACGAGGTAACGTATTTTCATGTTTTAAGTGCTATGAGTCCACTGACTCAAAGCCAATCAGCTAAGATGAGAGAGACAAGAAGTCCATAAAGTAAAAAGTGACGAAAACAATACCGTGATTACAAAATGGGTGACGCGTCTGTATGTATACATGTGTGTGCGAGTGTGCGCACACATCTGTATGTTTTTGTGTGTGTGGGTGGATGCAAAAAATTGGTGTATGTAATTTATGTAAAAGATAGCATGTTACTCTTTTCAAACTTGTAAAAAACATGATAACCAAGTTTGATCACGATAGTGTAAAAAAAGAGATTGTAGAAGTATTCGTTCCGAAAAAAATTAGATATGACTTATCGATACGTGTTGGAGTGGTTGTGGAGTGGATAACAATAGGTATTATATCATCGAATGAATTACACGCTATCGTTAAATTTTATGAGGGAAGTGGAAAGTAAAACAATAATCGTTTCAATTTAATATTTGTTACATTTGATCTCTAATTTACAAGTTTATCTTGATAGATGGGTAGCAGCTTCTAAGAAAATCCGTAAAGAGGGCTGAGTGCTTACCTAACTTTCAAGCTGTGCTGGATTTACTGGACAGATCCCGGAGAACGTGCGATCGGCATCAAATGTCGTGGGAATATTCCCGAAGATCATTTAAACCTCCGTAACAGAATAATGTCCCCACGACTAGCCGTTCTGACGAGTGATTCATAAGGTCTAACTGGGGTGTGTGAACGCAGAACTGCGAGATTTCAATTCTTGAAACTGTGCACACAGCTAAAGTTAACGGATCAATTAATCCTCCGTAACAGAATAATGTCACCACGAGTAACCGTCCTGATGAGTGATTCCCTCGGTCTAACAGGGGTGTTTGAACGCAGAATTCCGAAATTTTAACTCTTGAAACATTGCACACAGCTTAAGTTAACGGATCAATTAAGACGCAAGGGTAACCGAAGTTTATAAGAATTGTAAATTAGTAAAAAGCAGTCACCATCTTTAACTAAACAACAGTACATAACGGCCCAATATGATCCTATATATAGATAAATATACATATATTTATACATGAATCTATGTTTAATTTTTGTCACTTTTCTTATGTTTTTTATTTCCTCCCTGATAAAGCCAAAATAAAATGCGAAACGGTTTTTTTATGTTGAATGCAATTGTTTTTACAATCCTGATTTTTTTTGTGTGTGTGTGTGTGGTTTTTTTTTTTAACAATTCTTAGTGGGACAATAGCTTCAAGTCAAAGTACTTCTAGCAACATTAGTCTCACATCAAAATCAGGGTTCTGTCAAGGTAGACCTACCCTTAGCAACATTCATTTCATGATGAAGAAGGTAGTCTTAGGAAACATTAGCTTCAGGCCAAGGAACCCTTATCAAATTTAGCTTTCGGTTGAAGTAATTTTAGAAACATTATGTTCCTGTCAAGTTATTTCAGAAACATGAGCTCCCTGTCAAGTTCATATAAGCAACATAAGCTTTATGTCAAGTTATTCTTAGAAACATGTCATAGTCTCCAAGGTTTTATCAAAATTGCATCTCTAAAGGTAGTTCGCTTCAGGATGGACAAATTTCAACGTGGTTTTAAAGCGGTTGCAATTTAATTACGTTTTCTAAATTTATTTGCAAGTTGAAAGAAATAATTTGATTGTATTGACATCTTATGACAACCGCCTAGACGCGATTACGATGTTTATTTATTTTTAATTTTTTTTTATTCTATTGTATTTTTATTAGAGTAGTAGCAGTAGCAGTAGCAGTAGCAGTAGTAGTAGTAGTAGTAGTAGTAGTAGTAGTAGTAGTAGTAGTAATAGTAGTAGTAGTTGTAGTAGTAGTAATAGTAGTAGTAGTAGTAGTAGTAGTAGTAGTAGTAGTAGTAGTAGTAGTAGTAGTAGTGGTAGTAGTAGTGGTAGTAGTAGTGGTAGTAGTAGTGGTAGTGGTAGTGGTAGTGGTAGTGGTAGTGGTAGTGGTAGTGGTAGTGGTAGTTGTAGTAGTAGTAGTAGTAGTAGTAGTAGTAGTAGTAGTAGTAGTAGTAGTAGTAGTAGTAGTAGTAGTAGTAGTAGTAGTAGTAGTAGTAGTAGTAGTAGTAGTAGTAGTAGTAGTAGTTTTTGTTGTTGTTGTATGCGTCTGCTGTAAACCATAGGATATAAAATGCCAAACAGAAAAAAGCGGTAAAAATCATGAAGTAATTATGGAAAGTAATAGTCCTCATAGGCACTTCAACATATCACATTTTTTATCTGCTTTATAATACACAAAAGAAAATGAATTAATGTTTATAAAAATTAAATCACACAAAGCCGCAACAAATGCACGTCTCTCATCCTTCATTTTTTTTTTCTTCTTGTTTTCATCCCATGTTGTCTTATCTGCACATCACCTTACTAGCCGTGTACGTGACTTGACAAGAAGCCGCTGTCTCCAAAGATTCAAGTCTCGATTTTTCCTTTCCATAGTTCTTAGCGCATACCGGATAATTCTGTTGTTGTCAATGCCCTACATTTAGTCTAACTTAGGCATGATGCTCTAAACCTTGATCAACAACTTGATTTAATAAAAAGAGAGTTTAACAAGCGTAGTCCACTACTGATAGTCAAATAAAGGGCTTTCATCTCTGGCGTTAACTGTTCTACTGTTCTGTCTATTTTCAGAATTAGTCTTAGTTTGTTTGGAAGCTGCTTTTACTAAGGTCAAGAGATGGACAGCGGGGCATCATGTTGTTTTTCTTAAAGCAATTTTTAAAGTGGAATGTGAAAACAAACTAAAAGCACTCAACCCTCTATTGTCTGGCCCACCGTCAGGTTCAAAGTACGAGTGACGATGTTGACAATTGAAGTTCTCTAGGTATCGCGCCAATCAAGAAGATAAGCAGAGGTCTAGTCTAGAGCACTCAACCCTCTTGTGTCTGGCCCACCGTCAGGTTCAATGTACGAGTGACGATGTTGAATATTGAAGTTCTCTTGGTATCGCGCCAATCAAAAAGTTTAGCAGAGGTCTAGCCTAGAGCACTCAACCCTCTTGTGACTGGCCCACCGTCAGGTTCAATGTGCGTGTGACGATGTTGACAATTGAAGTTCTCTAGGTATCCCGCCAATCAAAAAGTTTAGCAGAGGTCTAGCCTAGAGCACTAAATCCTGTAGCGTCTGGCCCACCGTCAGCTTCGATGTACGAGTGACGATATTGACAATTGAAGTTCTCTAGGTATCCCGCCAATCAAGAAGTTTAGCAGAGTTCTAGCCTGGAGCACTCAACCCTCTTGTGTCTGGCCCACTGCCATGTTCAATGTAAGAGTGGCGATGTTGACAATTGAAGTTCTCTAGGTCTTGCACCAATCAATAAGTTTAGCAAAGGTCTAGCCTAGAGCACTCACCCCTCTTTTGACTGGCCCACCGTCAGGTTCAATGTAAGAGTGACAATGTTGACAATTGAAGTTCTCTAGGTATCGCGCCAATCAAGAAGTTTAGCAGAGGTCTAGTCTAGAGCACTCAACCCTGTTGTGTCTGGCCCACCGTCAGGTTCAATGTACGAGTGACGATGTTGACAATTGAAGTTCTCTAGGTATCGCGCCAATCAAGAAGTTTAGCAGAGGTCTAGTCTAGAGCACTCAACCCTGTTGTGTCTGGCCCACCGTCAGGTTCAATGTAGGAGTGACGATGTTGACACTTGAAGTTCTCTAGGTATCGCGCCAATCAAGAAGTTTAGCAGAGGTCTAGTCTAGAGCACTCAACCCTGTTGTGTCTGGCCCATCGTCAGGTTCAATGTACGAGTGACGATGTTGACAATTGAAGTTCTCTAGGTATCGCGCCAATCGAGAAGTTTAGCAGAGGTCTAGTCTAGAGCACTCAACCCTGTTGTGTCTGGCCTACCGTCAGGTTCAATGTACGAGTGACGATGTTGACAATTGAAGTTCTCTAGGTATCGCGACAATCAAGAAGTTTAGCAGAGGTCTAGTCTAGAGCACTCAACCCTGTTGTGTCTGGCCCACCGTCAGGCTCAAAGTAGAAGTAATGATGCGGACACTTGAAGTTCTCTAGGTATCGCGCCAATCAAGAAGTTTAGCAGAGGTCTAGCCTAGAGCACTCAACCCTCTTGTGACTGGCCCACCGCCCACCGTCAGGCTCAAAGTAGAAGTAATGATGCGGACAATTGAAGTTCTCTAGGTATCGCGCCAATCAAGAAGTTTAGCAGAGGTCTAGTCTAGAGCACTCAACCCTGTTGTGTCTGGCCCACCGTCAGGCTCAAAGTAGTAGTAATGATGTTGACACTTGAAGTTCTCTAGGTATCGCGCCAATCAAGAAGTTTAGCAGAGGTCTAGCCTAGAGCACTCAACCCTGTTGTGTCTGGCCCACCGTCAGGTTCAAAGTAGTAGTAATGATGTTGACACTTGAAGTTCTCTAGGTATCGCGCCAATCAAGAAGTTTAGCAGAGGTCTAGCCTAGAGCACTCAACCCTGTTGTGACTGGCCCACAGCCCACCGTCAGGCTCAAAGTAGAAGTACTGATGCGGACACTTGAAGTGCTCTAGGTATCGCGCCAATCAAGAAGTTTAGCAGAGGTCTAGCCTAGAGCACTCAACCCTCTTGTAACTGGTCCACCGCCCACCGTCAGGCTCAAAGTAGAAGTAATGATGCGGACAATTGAAGTTCTCTAGGTATCGCGCCAATCAAGAAGTTTAGCAGAGGTCAAGCCTAGAGCACTCAACCCTCTTGTGACTGGCCCACCGCCCACCGTCAGGCTCAAAGTATAAGTAATGATGCGGACACTTGAAGTTCTCTAGGTATCGCGCCAATCATGAAGTTTAGCAGAGGTCTAGTCTAGAGCACTCAACCCTGTTGTGTCTGGCCCACCGTCAGGTTCAATGTACGAGTGACGATGTTGACACTTGAAGTTCTCTAGGTATCGCGCCAATCAAGAAGTTTAGCAGAGGTCTAGTCTAGAGCACTCAACCCTGTTGTGTCTGGCCCACCGTCAGGCTCAAAGTAGAAGTAATGATGTTGACACTTGAAGTTCTCTAGGTATCGCGCCAATCAAGAAGTTTAGCAGAGGTCTAGTCTAGAGTACTCAACCCTGTTGTGTCTGGCCCACCGTCAGGTTCAATGTACGAGTGACGATGTTGATAATTGAAGTTCTCTAGGTATCGCGCCAATCAAGAAGTTTAGCAGAGGTCTAGTCTAGAGCACTCAACCCTGTTGTGTCTGGCCCACCGTCAGGCTCAAAGTAGAAGTAATGATGCGGACACTTGAAGTTCTCTAGGTATCGCGCCAATCAAGAAGTTTAGCAGAGGTCTAGCCTAAGCACTCAACCCTCTTGTGACTGGCCCACCGCCCACCGTCAGGCTCAAAGTAGAAGTAATGATGCGGACACTTGAAGTTCTCTAGGTATCGCGCCAATCAAGAAGTTTAGCAGAGGTCTAGTCTAGAGCACTCAACCCTGTTGTGTCTGGCCCACCGTCAGGCTCAAAGTAGAAGTAATGATGCGGACACTTGAAGTTCTCTAGGTATCGCGCCAATCAAGAAGTTTAGCAGAGGTCTAGTCTAGAGCACTCAACCCTGTTGTGTCTGGCCCACCGTCAGGTTCAATGTACGAGTGACGATGGTGACAATTGAAGTTCTCTAGGTATCGCGCCAATGAAGAAGTTTAGCAGAGGTCTAGTCTAAAGCACACAACCCTGTTGTGTCTGGCCCACCGTCAGGCTCAAAGTAGAAGTAATGATGCGGACACTTGAAGTTCTCTAGGTATCGCGCCAATCAAGAAGTTTAGCAGAGGTCTAGCCTAGAGCACTCAACCCTCTTGTGACTGGCCCACCGCCCACCGTCAGGCTCAAAGTAGAAGTAATGATGCGGACACTTGAAGTTCTCTAGGTATCGCGCCAATCAAGAAGTTTAGCAGAGGTCTAGCCTAGAGCACTCAACCCTTTTGTGACTGGCCCACCGCCCACCGTCAGGCTCAAAGTAGAAGTAATGATGCGGACACTTGAAGTTCTCTAGGTATCGCGCCAATCAAGAAGTTTAGCAGAGGTCTAGTCTAGAGCACTCAACCCTTTTGTGTCCGGCCCACCGTCAGGCTCAAAGTAGAAGTAATGATGCGCACACTTGAAGTTCTCTAGGTATCGCGCCAATCAAGAAGTTTAGCAGAGATCTAGCCTAGAACACTTAACCCTGTTGTGTCTGGCCCACCGTCAGGTTCAGTGTACGAGTGACGATGTTGACACTGGAATTTTTGTAGGTATCGCGCCAATCAAGAAGTTTAGCAGAGGTCTAACCTAAAGCACTCAACCCTGTTGTGTCTGGCCCACCGTCAGGCTCAAAGTAGAAGTAATGATGCGGACACTTGAAGTTCTCTAGGTATCGTGCCAATCAAGAAGTTTAGCAGAGGTCTAGCCTAGAGCACTCAACCCTCTTGTGACTGGCCCACCGCCCACCGTCAGGCTCAAAGTAGAAGTAATGATGCGGACACTTGAAGTTCTCTAGGTATCGCGCCAATCAAGAAGTTTAGCAGAGGTCTAGCCTAGAGCACTCAACCCTCTTGTGACTGGCCCACCGCCCACCGTCAGGCTCAAAGTAGAAGTAATGATGCGGACACTTGAAGTTCTCTAGGTATCGCGCCAATCAAGAAGTTTAGCAGAGGTCTAGTCTAGAGCACTCAACCCTCTTGTGTCTGGCTCACCGTCAGGCTCAAAGTAGAAGTAATGATGCGGACACTTGAAGTTCTCTAGGTATCGCGCCAATCAAGAAGTTTAGCAGAGGTCTAGTCTAGAGCACTCAACCCTGTTGTGTCTGGCCCACCGTCAGGCTCAAAGTAGAAGTAATGATGCGGACACTTGAAGTTCTCTAGGTATCGTGCCAATCAAGAAGTTTAGCAGAGGTCTAGCCTAGAGCACTCAACCCTCTTGTGACTGGCCCACCGCCCACCGTCAGGCTCAAAGTAGAAGTAATGATGCGGACACTTGAAGTTCTCTAGGTATCGCGCCAATCATGAAGTTTAGCAGAGGTCTAGTCTAGAGCACTCAACCCTGTTGTGTCTGGCGACCGTCAGGTTCAATGTACGAGTGACGATGTTGACACTTGAAGTTCTCTAGGTATCGCGCCAATCAAGAAGTTTAGCAGAGGTCTAGTCTAGAGCACTCAACCCTGTTGTGTCTGGCCCACCGTCAGGCTCAAAGTAGAAGTAATAATGCGGACACTTGAAGTTCTCTAGGTATCGCGCCAATCAAGAAGTTTAGCAGAGGTCTAGTCTAGAGTACTCAACCCTGTTGTGTCTGGCCCACCGTCAGGTTCAATGTACGAGTGACGATGTTGACAATTGAAGTTCTCTAGGTATCGCGCCAATCAAGAAGTTTAGCAGAGGTCTAGTCTAGAGCACTCAACCCTGTTGTGTCTGGCCCACCGTCAGGCTCAAAGTAGAAGTAATGATGCGGACACTTGAAGTTCTCTAGGTATCGCGCCAATCAAGAAGTTTAGCAGAGGTCTAGCCTAGAGCACTCAACCCTCTTGTGACTGGCCCACCGCCCACCGTCAGGCTCAAAGTAGAAGTAATGATGCGGACACTTGAAGTTCTCTAGGTATCGCGCCAATCAAGAAGTTTAGCAGAGGTCTAGCCTAGAGCACTCAACCCTCTTGTGACTGGCCCACCGCCCACCGTCAGGCTCAAAGTAGAAGTAATGATGCGGACACTTGAAGTTCTCTAGGTATCGCGCCAATCAAGAAGTTTAGCAGAGGTCTAGTCTAGAGCACTCAACCCTCTTGTGTCTGGCTCACCGTCAGGCTCAAAGTAGAAGTAATGATGCGGACACTTGAAGTTTTCTAGGTATCGCGCCAAATAAGAAGTTTAGCAGAGATTTAGTCTAGAGCACTCAACCCTGTTGTGTCTGGCCCACCGTCAGGCTCAAAGTAGAAGTAATGATGCGGACACTTGAAGTTCTCTAGGTATCGTGCCAATCAAGAAGTTTAGCAGAGGTCTAGCCTAGAGCACTCAACCCTCTTGTGACTGGCCCACCGCCCACCGTCAGGCTCAAAGTAGAAGTAATGATGCGGACACTTGAAGTTCTCTAGGTATCGCGCCAATCAAGAAGTTTAGCAGAGGTCTAGCCTAGAGCACTCAACCCTCTTGTGACTGGCCCACCGCCCACCGTCAGGCTCAAAGTAGAAGTAATGATGCGCACACTTGAAGTTCTCTAGGTATCGCGCCAATCAAGAAGTTTAGCAGGAGTCTAACCTAGAGCACTCAACCCTTTTGTGTCTGGCCCACCGTCAGGCTCAAAGTAGAAGGAATGATGCGCACACTTGAAGTTCTCTAGGTATCGCGCCAATCAAGAAGTTTAGCAGAGGTCTAGTCTAGAGTACTCAACCCTGTTGTGTCTGGCGACCGTCAGGTTCAATGTACAGTGACGATGTTGACACTTGAAGTTCTCTAGGTATCGCGCCAATCAAGAAGTTTAGCAGGAGTCTAACCTAGAGCACTCAACCCTATTGTGTCTGGCCCACCGTCAGGCTCAAAGTAGAAGTAATAATGCGGACACTTGAAGTTCTCTAGGTATCGCGCCAATCAAGAAGTTTAGCAGAGGTCTAGTCTAGAGTACTCAACCCTGTTGTGTCTGGCCCACCGTCAGGTTCAATGTACAAGTGACGATGTTGACACTTGAAGTTCTCTAGGTATCGCGCCAATCAAGAAGTTTAGCAGAGGTCTAGTCTACAGCACTCAACCCTGTTGTGTGTGGCCCACCGTCAGGCTCAAAGTAGAAGTAATGATGCGGACACTTGAAGTTCTCTAGGTATCGCGCCAATCAAGAAGTTTAGCAGAGGTCTAGTCTAGAGCACTCAACCCTGTTGTGTCTGGCCCACCGTCAGGCTCAAAGTAGAAGTAATGATGCGGACACTTGAAATTCTCTAGGTATCGCGCCAATCAAGAAGTTTAGCAGAGGTCTAGTCTAGAGCACTCAACCCTGTTGTGACTGGCCCACCGCCCACCGTCAGGCTCAAAGTAGAAGTAATGATGCGGACAATTGAAGTTCTCTAGGTATCGCGCCAATCAAGAAGTTTAGCAGAGGTCTAGTCTAGAGCACTCAACCCTGTTGTGTCTGGCCCACCGTCAGGCTCAAAGTAGAAGTAATGATGTTGACACTTGAAGTTCTCTAGGTATCGCGCCAATCAAGAAGTTTAGCAGAGGTCTAGTCTAGAGCACTCAACCCTGTTGTGTCTGGCCCACCGTCAGGTTCAATGTACGAGTGACGATGTTGACAATTGAAGTTCTCTAGGTATCGCGCCAATCAAGAAGTTTAGCAGAGGTCTAGTCTAGAGCACTCAACCCTGTTGTGACTGGCCCACCGTCAGGCTCAAAGTAGTAGTAATGATGTTGACACTTGAAGTTCTCTAGGTATCGCGCCAATCAAGAAGTTTAGCAGAGGTCTAGTCTAGAGCACTCAACCCTGTTGTGACTGGCCCACCGTCAGGCTCAAAGTAGTAGTAATGATGTTGACACTTGAAGTTCTCTAGGTATCGCGCCAATCAAGAAGTTTAGCAGAGGTCTAGTCTAGAGCACTCAACCCTGTTGTGACTGGCCCACTGCCCACCGTCAGGCTCAAAGTAGAAGTAATGATGCGGACAATTGAATTTCTCTAGGTATCGCGCCAATCAAGAAGTTTAGCAGAGGTCTAGTCTACAGCACTCAACCCTGTTGTGTCTGACCCACCGTCAGGCTCAAAGTAGAAGTAATGATGCGGACACTTGAAATTCTCTAGGTATCGCACCAATCAAGAAGTTTAGCAGAGGTCTAGCCTAGAGCACTCAACCCTCTTGTGACTGGCCCACCGCCCACCGTCAGGCTCAAAGTAGAAGTAATGATGCGGACAATTGAATTTCTCTAGGTATCGCGCCAATCAAGAAGTTTAGCAGAGGTCTAGTCTAGAGCACTCAACCCTGTTGTGCCTGACCCACCGTCAGGCTCAAAGTAGAAGTAATGATGCGGACACTTGAAGTTCTCTAGGTATCGCGCCAATCAAGAAGTTTAGCAGAGGTCTAGTCTAGAGCACTCAACCCTGTTGTGTCTTGCCCACCGTCAGGTTCAATGTACGAGTGACGATGTTGACAATTGAAGTTCTCTAGGTATCGCGCCAATCAAGAAGTTTAGCAGAGGTCTAGCCTAGAGCACTCAACCCTGTTGTGACTGGCCCACCGTCAGGCTCAAAGTAGTAGTAATGATGTTGACACTTGAAGTTCTCTAGGTATCGCGCCAACAAGAAGTTTAGCAGAGGTCTAGCCTAGAGTACTCAACCCTGTTGTGTCTGGCCCACCGTCAGGTTCAATGTACAGTGACGATGTTGACAATTGAAGTTCTCTAGGTATCGCGCCAATCAAGAAGTTTAGCAGAGATCTAGTCTACAGCACTCAACCCTGTTGTGTCTGGCCCACCGTCAGGCTCAAAGTAAGTAATGATGCGGACACTTGAAAGTTCTCTAGGTATCGCGCCAATCAAGAAGTTTAGCAGATAGTCTAGAGCACTCAACCCTGTTGTGTCTGGCCCACCGTCAGGCTCAAAGTGTAATGATGCGGGAAATTCTCTAGGTATCGCGCCAATCAAAGTTTAGCAGGGGTCTGATCTAGAGCACTCAATCGGCGCCAATCAAAGTAAGTAATGATGCGGACAATTGAAGCAGAATCGCGCCAACAAGAAGTTTAGCAGAGGTCTAGCCTAGAGCACTCAACCCTGTTGTGTCTGGCCCACCGTCAGGTTCAAAGTAGTAGTAATGATGTTGACACTTGAAGTTCTCTAGGTATCGCGCCAATCAAGAAGTTTAGCAGAGGTCTAGCCTAGAGCACTCAACCCTCTTGTGACTGGCCCACCGTCAGGTTCAATGTAGAAGTGACGATGTTGACACTTGAAGTTCTCTAGGTATCGCGCCAATCAAGAAGTTTAGCAGAGGTCTAGCCTAGAGCACTCAACCCTGTTGTGACTGGCCCACCGTCAGGCTCAAAGTAGTAGTAATGATGTTGACACTTGAAGTTCTCTAGGTATCGCGCCAACAAGAAGTTTAGCAGAGGTCTAGCCTAGAGCACTCAACCCTGTTGTGTCTGGCCCACCGTCAGGTTCAATGTACGAGTGGCGATGTTGACACTTGAAGTTCTCTAGGTATCGCGCCAATCAAGAAGTTTAGCAGAGGTCTAGCCTAGAGCACTCAACCCTGTTGTGTCTGGCCCACCGTCAGGCTCAAAGTAGTAGTAATGATGTTGACACTTGAAGTTCTCTAGGTATCGCGCCAACAAGAAGTTTAGCAGAGGTCTAGCCTAGAGCACTCAACCCTGTTGTGTCTGGCCCACCGTCAGGTTCAAAGTAGTAGTAATGATGCTGACCCTAGAAAATCTCTAGGAAACGCGCCAATCAAGAAGTTTAGCAGAGGTCTAGTCTAGAGCACTCAACCCTGTTGTGACTGGCCCACCGCCCACCGTCAGGCTCAAAGTAGAAGTGACGATGTTGACAATTGAAGTTCTCTAGGTATCGCGCCAATCAAGAAGTTTAGCAGAGGTCTAGTCTACAGCACTCAACCCTGTTGTGTCTGACCCACCGTCAGGCTCAAAGTAGAAGTAATGATGCGGACACTTGAAATTCTCTAGGTATCGCGCCAATCAAGAAGTTTAGCAGAGGTCTAGCCTAGAGCACTCAACCCTCTTGTGACTGGCCCACCGCCCACCGTCAGGCTCAAAGTAGAAGTAATGATGCGGACAATTGAATTTCTCTAGGTATCGCGCCAATCAAGAAGTTTAGCAGAGGTCTAGTCTAGAGCACTCAACCCTGTTGTGTCTGGCCCACCGTCAGGCTCAAAGTAGAAGTAATGATGCGGACACTTGAAGTTCTCTAGGTATCGCGCCAATCAAGAAGTTTAGCAGAGGTCTAGTCTAGAGCACTCAACCCTGTTGTGTCTGGCCCACCGTCAGGTTCAATGTACGAGTGACGATGTTGACAATTGAAGTTCTCTAGGTATCGCGCCAATCAAGAAGTTTAGCAGAGGTCTAGCCTAGAGCACTCAACCCTGTTGTGACTGGCCCACCGTCAGGCTCAAAGTAGTAGTAATGATGTTGACACTTGAAGTTCTCTAGGTATCGCGCCAATCAAGAAGTTTAGCAGAGGTCTAGCCTAGAGCACTCAACCCTGTTGTGACTGGCCCACCGTCAGGCTCAAAGTAGAAGTAACGATGTTGACACTTGAAGTTATCCAAAGTGTGGACGTGTTTGTTGCTTCTATTCAAAGTGAAACAGCGACGCAGCAGCTGCCTATGTGAAATTATATCTTTTGATGAGTTATCAGATGTTCTATAGAACTGAAAGTTAACTGACAGTAAATATTGCTGTTAGTTATTTCTGGTCGTAGATGAACTACTGACATATTTTCTGCCCATGTGTGAGACAATTTTTTTCACTCATTCTGTATTTTTCTTTTTTTTTTTCGTACAGATTAAGGAGATGATGGCCAACGCCGAGAAGATGATCCAAGAACGTAAAGCCCAGCTGGGCGCCACGCTCAGTGGAGGTGGAGTCGCGATGCAAGGTCTAACAAGGGACCAATATGAAGTGATCAATCAGAGATAATAAAGTCAACCATTAACAGATCTAACAAGGAAACGATATGAAGTGATCGATAAGACTTAATAAAGTCAACCATTAACAGATCTAACATAGAAACGATATGAAGGGATCGATAAGAAATAATAAAGTCAATCAATAACAGATCTAACAAGGAAACGATATGAAGCGATTAATAAGACTTATAATAAAGACAACCATTAACAGATCTAACAGGGAAACGATATCAAGTGATTAATAAGAGTTATAATAAAGTCAACCATTAACAGATCTAACAAAAAACGATATGAAGTGATTAATAAGAGTTATAATAAAGACAACCATTAACAGATCTAACAGGGAAACGATATCAAGTGATCAATAAGAGTTATAATAAAGTCAACCTTTAACAGATCTTACAAGGAAACGATATGAAGTGATCAATAAGATTTAATAAATTCAACCATTAACAGATCTAACAAGGAAACAATATGAAGTGATCGATAAGACTTAATAAAATCAACCATTAACAGATCTAACAAGGAAACGATATGAAGTGATCGATAAGACTTAATAAAGTCAAACATTAACACTTCTAACAAGGGTCTAATATGAAGTGATCGATAAGACTTATAATAAAGACAACCATTAACAGATCTAACAGGGAAACGATATCAAGTGATCAATAAGACTTATAATAAAGTCAACCATTAACAGATCTTACAGGGAAACGATATGAAGTGATCAATAAGACTTATAATAAAGTCAACGTTTAATAGATCTTACAGGGAAACGATATGAAGAGATCGATAAGACTTATAATAAAGTCAACTATTAACAGATCTAACGGGGGACTAATATGAAGTGATCATTAAGATTTATCATAAAGTCAGCCATTGGACTGGATTGAAGCTACTAGTTAGACGGATCCTCGGCCTTGCCAAACCAGTTCAACGAGAAGCCATGCTGACTGTCCAGCAAGTGGTCACCTCCCTTGTTGACCTGCAGATACTGTCGATATTTTTAGTTTAATGTTTCGGTTGGCTTGTTCTGTTTCTTTTTTCTTTTCTTTTTGGTATCCTTTTTTTTAGTTAGTTTGAAGGGGGAGGGAGGTACTAAAAAAATACCTTACCAGTACTGATAAGCAAGAACTCTAAAGAGCCAGAGTTTTAGGTAGTGCTCATTAGTGATTAGAATAGGTTTTTAGAAAATGTGACAGGAAAATAATTGTGGGATTCGAACCATCAACTTAGAGTGGCTTCGGTATCCATTGCCTTGTCTCTCATAGTGAGCATAGCTCATATATATATATATATATATATATATATATATATATATATATATATATATATATATATATATATATATATATATATATATATATATATATATATATATATATATATATATATATATATATATATATACTTTAATACTGCCTAAAAAGAGAAATATTTAATAAGGCTCCCTGAGTGACTTGCAATCTTAATTTGGAAGATCCGAATCACACCAAAGACAGCTATTGAAATCGAAAGCACTAATATTATCTTGCCATTGGACGCACGCCTTCTAGGAAGAATGATAACAATATTTGCTTCAAATTTTTTTTACTTTCAAATTTAGATCTAGTGGTGGGGGGACCACTGGAAGAATTATAAAAACCTCAGCAGTGGTTAGGAAATTTTTTTTTCTCCCCCTTAAACTCTAGTTCTTTATAAGGATTGCAATTTCACAAAGAATTATGCTACCTAGTTTAAAGTCATAATCTCTCCTTTTAGACGCAATGTTAGCGTATCATGCGCTAGAGTCTACAAGCATGCACATGGGTTTGAAATTTGAAGTAAATAAAGGGAAAACATAAAATGGCTTCTTGAGAATAATCTTGTTTGGCACAGCAGTTCAAAATGTTTTTTAATTTTTGAATAAATCTTGCGAATTCGAACAAAGGGAATGCATTCCCATTACCTCTTTCTTATAATTAATAGAGTTGTGTGTCTCCTCAAATTCTAGTTTTGGTGAAGATGCCAAAGACTCATAACCTCAGTTTATTTGTTAGGTTTTAATTTGCTCTTGAAACCAGATTTGATGCAGATATCAAAAGGCTCATTGCTTCAGTTTATTTGTTAGGTTTTAATTTTTAAAAATTTTTTTGCTCTTAAAACTAACGCAAAGAAACGGCTTGTTAAACCACCCCCCACAGGCACCAGGAGCGGGGCAATTCCCAACTGCCGCTGGCGCTGATGCTGCGTTGCAGAAGGCGAGGCGGGCGGCTGAGCTCCAGGCCCAGATTCAAGCCCGCTTGACCAACCTGGCAACAACGGGTCTCCCCCCACCTCTGATCCCCGGCCTCCAAGGTCCTCCGCCACCTGGGGTCCCTCTCCCCAAGACGGGCTCACAGCCCCTCGCACGGTACGCTTTTTCACATGCTGTTTTTTTTTTTTTATTGTGTTTATCTACATTTGAGTATTTTTTTTTTGTTTTGTTTTTTGTTTACTGTTTTATAATCAATGAGTTGTCGTTGTCCAAGCCTGTTTTAGATATTTATTTTACCTTGAACTGTTTTAAAGGTAGGATGTTGGTGAAAGAAACGTATATTTTTGATAGAAACTATCTTAACGTAAGTGGTATTCATAGAAAACTTTTCGGTTTTATGTAAGTCGTAATTTTGTAATTTGGCTTTTTTTCTGATACCAAAATTGTTGATTTTTTTGTTTGGATCAACACACACTTCCTAGTATTTCGAGCCTAGACTTGTTTGGAGTTGCTTCTTTTCCTAAGGCCCTGTCGTGTCCTTAATATCCACTGATTCCTCTGCTGTCCTTGTACCAGACCGTCATCAACACACACTTCCTAGTATTTCGAGCCCAGACTTGTTAGGAGTTGCTTCTTTTCCTAAGGCCCTGTCGTGTCCTTAATATCCACTGATTCCTCTGCTGTCCTTGTACCAGACCGTCATCAACACACACTTCCTAGTATTTCGAGCCCAGACTTGTTAGGAGTTGCTTCCTTTCCTAAGGCCCTGTCGTGTCCTTAATGTCCACTGATTCCTCTGCTTTCCTTGTACCAGACCGTCGCCCCTGATTTTCAATGAAGAGGGCAAAACGGTTGATGCCAAGACCGGAGAGGCTGTTCAGCTGACGTCCTATACTCCCACCCTCAAGGTAAATTACCCTTCACCCTCATAGGTTTGGATCATGAGAGAATGAGGTTAGCTCATGGGTCCTCATGAGTCCTCACCAGGCATCAAAAGTAGAATCTGGTGGAGTCGAGAAAAACGGGAAAGGTTTGGATCATGAGAGAATGAGGTTAGCTCATGGGTCCTCATGAGTCCTCACCAGGCATCAAAAGTAGAATCTGACGGAGTCGAGAAAAACGGGAAAGAGAATCACACTGTAAAATGTAATTTATTTAATTTTTTTTTAATCTCAGTTGAAAGCAGAGAGGTTTGGAGCCTAAGGTTATCACGTTAATGATTGCATTTTATATTTATTTGTTTATAATTTTTCTATATATATATATATATATATATATATATGTATATATATATATTTTATATTAATTTAAAAAAATCTTTACAAGTTTCAAGCTGACATGCTTTTGAAGTGAATAAAATACACAATAAGTGACCATGGCCAACTAGGTATTTCGGTGGATATCTTTTGTATCAAGTCATGTCTACTCTTAAAAAAAAAGAGGACAATGCCCGAGGTATCAAAGAAACCTTAAAAATGTTTCTGGCATATGGCTATGTTTAGAATTGAGGTGGACAAACGGAAATCTCTTGAAAATTGGTTGAACTTGCTAAAGGACATTACGGCAATAACAGTGCTGTTATAGGGTTGTGTTTTAATGGTGTCATTTGAAGATGATGTAGTAACGTGTCATCTTAGGGTTATGTTTTAATAGTGTCATCCGAAGGTTATGTAGTAACATGTCATCTTAGGGTTGTGTTTTAATAGTGTCATCCGAAGGTTATGTAGTAACATGTCATCTTAGGGTTGTGTTTTAATAGTATAGTGTCATCTGCAGGTTATGTGGCAACGTGTCATCTTAGGGTTGTGTTTTAATAGTGTCATCTTAAGGTTATGTAGTTACGTGCTATTTTAGGGTTGTGTTTTAAAACTTTCATCTAAAGGTTATGTAGTAACATGTCATCTTAGGTTTGTGATTTAAAAGTATCATCCGCAGGCTATGATATACATATCATCTTAGGGCTGTTTTAAAACTGTCGTCTGAGACTCGAGGCAAATTAAGGAGATAACCAATATTAAAGACTCTGGTTCGTTATGGTAGAGGACAATCGGTAGTGAATTATGAAAAATGAATTTTTAAAATGGGATCAGGTATTTCTTGGAATGGCAGAGGTGGGAGTTTGAACCTAAAGTATTGCCTGAAAGAAATGACATCGCAAATAAAAATTTGAGGTATAAAAAAATTAAATATCTCGTTTAGTAAGAGCAGTGCATATTGGTGTGTATATTTAACAAAGTAAATAAAAGATAAAAAGCTAGACAAAAAAAAACCTGAACATATTTGTTTGAAGTGATAGCATTTAAAGCTGTAGATAGTTTGATTTTGCCAATTTTTATCTCCCTTTCTATTTTCTTGGAGCCGTCCAGTTTTGAGACGTGTGTTCTGTTATTTCTTACAAATTTGTAATAGGCAGTAAAAGGTAAAGAGTTTGCATTGCACTCTGAATGACCTTAACTGCTACCGCTACTCTCTTCCTACCCTCACAGGCAAACATCAGAGCCAAACGGCGTGAGCAGTTCAAAGGCTTGATCGATCGACCACCAGAGGAAATCAGCGAGGGTAAATTCTTCGACCCTCGGGTGCCGTAAGTAAATTGATAACTTGAACCTAGTGGTCGAGGTCGAGATGTTAGTCGGGTCAATTGATAACTTGAACCTAGTGGCCGAGCCGAGGATTTTGTAGGGTAAACTGATAACTTGAACCTAATGCTCGAAGTCGAGGTGTTAGTCGGGTAAATTGATAACTTGAACCTAGTGGCCGAGGCCGAGGTGTTTGTAGGGTAAATTGATAACTTGAACCTAGTGGCCGAGCCGAGGTGTTAGTCGGGTAAATTGATAACTTGAACCTAGTGCTCGAAGCCGAGATGTTAGTCGGGTAAATTGATAATTTAAACATAGTGGCTGAGGCCTAGGTGTTTGACGGGTAAATTGATAACTTGAACCTAATGGCTGAGCAGAGGTGTTAGTCAGATAAATTGATAATTTGAACCTAGTGGCTGAGGCCGAGGTGTTAGTCCGGTAAATTGATAACTTGAACCTAATGGCCGAGCAGAGGTGTTAGTCGGGTAAATTGATAACTTGAATCTAGTGGCCGAGGCCGAGGTGTTTGTCAGTAAATTGATAACTTTAACCTAGTGACCGAGCCGAGGTTTTTGTAGGGAAAACTGATAAATTGAACCTAGTGCTTGAAGCGGAGGTATTAGTCAAGTCAATTGATAACTTGAACCTAGTGGCCGAGCCAAGATTTTTGTAGGGGAAAGTGATAAATTGAACATGGTGCTTGAAGCCAAGGTGTTTGACGGGTAAATTGATAACTTGAACCTAGTGGCCGAGGCCGAGGTGTTTGTCAGTAAATTGATAACTTGAACCTAGTGGTCGAAGCCGAGACGTTCCATCATATGAACATTAGAATGCTTCATGATATGTACACTATAATACTCCGTCATATGAACACTGGCATGCTTCGTCAAATGTACACTAGAATGCTTCATCATATAAACACTAGATTGCCCCGTCATATGAACACTAGAATACTTCATCATATGAACACTAGATTGCTCCGTCATATGAAAACTAGAATGCTTCATCATATGTATACTAGAATGCTCCGTCATATGTACACTAGAATGCTTCGTCATATGTACACTAGATTGCTCCGTCATATGAATACTAGAATGCTTCATCATATGAACAATAGAATGCTTCATCATATGTACACTAGAATGCTCCGTCATATGAACACTAGAATTCTTCGTCATATGTACACTAGAATGTTCCGTCATATTAATACTAGATTGCCGCATCATATGAACACTAGAATGCTTCATCATATGTACAGTACAATGCTTCGTCATATGTACACTAAATTGATCCGTCATATGAATACTAGAATGCCCCGTCATATGAACAATAGAATGCTTCATCATATGAACACTAGATTGCCCCGTCATATGAACACTAGAATGCTTCATCATATGAACACTAGATTGTTCCGTCATATGAACACTAAAATGCTTCATCATATGTATACTAGAATGCTCCGACATATGTGCACTAGAATGCTTTGTCATATGTACACTAGAATGTTCCGTCATATGAACAGTAGAATGCTTCATCATATTAACCCTAGATTGCTCCGTCATATGAACACTAGAATGCTTCGTCATATGTACACTAGAATGCTCCGTCATATTAATTCTAGATTGCCCCGTAATATAAACATTAGAATGCTTCATCATATGTATAGTACAATGCTTCGTCATATGTACACTAAATTGCTCCGTCATATGAATACTAGAATGGCCCGTCATATGAACAATAGAATGCTTCATTTTATGAGCACTAGAATGCTTTGTCATATATACACTGGAATGTTCCGTCATATGAACAGTAGAATGCTTCATCATATGAACCCTATATTGCTCCGTCATATGAACACTAGAATGCTTAATCATATGTACACTTGAATGCTCCGTCATATGAACACTAGAATTCTTCGTCATATGTACACTAAAATGTTCCGTCATAATAATTCTAGATTGCCCCGTCATATAAACACTAGAATGCTTCATCATATGTACAGTACAATGCTTCGTCATATGTACACTAAATTGCTCCGTCATATGAATACTAGAATGCCCCGTCATATGAACATTAGAATGCTTCATTTTATGAGCACTAGATTGCTCAGTAATATGTACACTAGAATGATGCGTCATGTGTACACTAGAATGCTTGGTCATATGAACACCAGAATGATTCATCATATGTACACTAGAAAGATGTGTCATGGGTACACTAGAATCCTTGGTCACATGTACACCAGAATGCTTCATCATATGTACACTAGAATGCTTCATCATATGAACATTAGAATGCTTCATCATATGTACGTTAAAATGCTTGGTTATATGTAAAACTAGAATGCTTAATAAGGACCCCAATGATCTAACCTGGGGTAATAATTTTTTTTTTTATATATATATTTCTACTGAATATTTTGCACAATTGTCATCTTTAAAGTTGAATTTCTGATTTTTTAAAACTGTATTTGATAGTCCCTAGCAGTTTAGTCTGGGAGAGCTATATAGCATACAGTCTCTCTCTCTCTCTCTCTCTCTCTCTCTCTCTCTCTCTCTCTCTCTCTCTCTCTCTCTCTCTCTCTGTAACGTTTATCTTCTTTTTTTTTTAGAAGGAGAGCTTAGTAAATAATTAGTATGTTAATTTTTATGGGGTTTTTTTGTTTGTTTTTGTTTAGTTTGTGGCAGCATATTTTTCCTGCTTCGATTGGGGCAATATTGCCGAGCTGCCCCGCATTCACCATTTTTTTGATTATTATTATTATTATTATTATTATTATTATTATTATTATTATTATTATTATTATTATTATTATTATTATTATTATTATTATTATTAATATTATTGTTATTTTTATAATTTTTTTATTACTATTGTTATTATTATTACTATTACTATAATTATGATTTTTATTTTTAATATTATTTTTTGAATTCAGAGAATTGTCTTATAAAGCCTCATTGTTGTCTTCCTCTATTTTTTTCCTACCAGGCTCAACGGATTTCAGCGGCAGAAGAGAAGCTTCAAGTTTTACGAGAGGGGAAAGTTTGAGCAGCAAGCCATACGGCTGAGAGCCAAGGTTCGTTTTGACCCCTTCATGTGATATATGACATAAATCTTGCATCATACTTTCTGTATAAATCATATGTCAACATGGCATATAGGAAGCATTATGTATGATATGCTCTCTAGCTAGAATTTTACTAGTAGACTTATTAAGTAAAGCAAAATTATCAAATATGATTTTATTCGACGTTTTTAGCAGATTTGTTTGAAATTTAGGTATGAAAATAGCACTTCCTTCTAATTCTAGATCTAGAGCGGTATTGCGAGCTCTGACTGAGAACTATTCAATTACTGCATTAAACAGAGGTTAAGCCAATTTTGATTGTTTTGTTAATTTGATTGCAGTTGGTCTGAAAGGATTAAACCACAGATTTTGTTCTAATCGATATCTAAATGAAGTTCTATTTGCTGTCATGCTGCCGGTTTTACATGATCTCTATTTCTCTTTTTTTTTATTCTCCCTAGATCAATTATCTTTTCCATTCTTTCCTTTATCGCTAATATGTTTTCCCTCGCTCTCCTTTCTGTCATTCTCTAGTCCCTTTTTCTAGCCCTTCCCTTCTCATTCTGTCTGTCTTTCTCTCTCTCTCTCTCTCTCTCTCTCTTTCTCTCTCTGCCTCTCTCTCACTTTTTCTCTCTCTGTCTTTCTCTCTCTGACTCTCTCTCCCTATCTCCCCCTCTTTTTTTCCTCCACAGAACACCTTCTCCGGCCTCCAATTAATCCTTAACTTATTTCTTTTATATTTGTTTAATTTTTAGTGTGCACAAGCTAGCTATATGTGAAGCCACAACCACTAAATGAGGCATTTTGCAGTAGACTGCTTGGGAAAATCCTTTTTTCCCTAAGAAAGCTTAAAATCCTTGCTATTTTTAATGTTTTTACTTCTCAAGTAATATAAAAAAAACGCAAGTATTTAAATCAGAATAAATAGTTCAAATTTCAAGCTGTTTAGGAAAAAATTGCATTTGTCCAAAAGTTTCTCTAACTTAAAAAATCTCTCTTAGTGGCATTTCTACATATATGTTTAAGCCTTCTTTCGTCAGTAAAATTGAAAGTATGGTTATTTATGTCAAAAGAAAACTAAATGTAATATGTCTTTCATATTTTATGTATCTTTTTGATCTTTTAACTTTGAAACGTTTTAAAATAATAATATCAATATTATACACTCTATTTATTCATTACTTCATATAATCTTTAAAAGGTAAATATTTTTAGATAGGTTAACTTACTCTGTTTAATATAATAACTGTATACCTATACAAGAATAC
>JAWDGP010006121.1:0-37500 GCA_033675545.1 Elysia crispata
TTAATGTGGCCGCCGGTTAATTTATCTTTTGGCCATCCCTATAATTAGCAGAAATTCAATATGGCCGCCGGTTAATTTTATCTTTGTAATCTCTATAACATGCATAATTTTAATATGGCCGCCAGTTGATTCTATTTTGGCCATCTCTACAATTAGCATAAATCCGATATATACGCCGGTTAATTTCTATTTTGGCCATCTCTATAATTACCATAAATTCAATATGGCCGCCGATTAGATTTATCTTGGTAATCTTTATAACAAGCATAATTTTAATGTGGCCGCCAGTTTATTCTATTTTGGCCATCTCTACAATTAGGATAAATCCAATATGGCCGCCGGTTAATTTCTATTTTGGCCATCTCTATAATTAGCATAAATTCAATATGGCCGCCGGTTAATTTTATCTTGGTAATCTCTATAACAAGCATAATTTTAATGTGGCCGCCGGTTAATTTATCTTTTGGCCATCCCTATAATTAGCAGAAATTCAATATGGCCGCCGGTTAATTTTATCTTGGTAATCTCTATAACATGCATAATTTTAATATGGCCGCCAGTTGATTCTATTTTGGCCATCTCTACAATTAGCATAAATACGATATATACGCCGGTTAATTTCTATTTTGCCCATCTCTATAATTAGCATAAATTCAATATGGCCGCCGGTTAATTTCTATTTTGGCCATCTCTATAATTAGCATAAATTCAATATGGCCGCCGATTAATTTTATCTTGGTAATCTCTATAACAAGCATAATTTTAATGTGGCCGCCAGTTTATTCTATTTTGGCCATCTCTACAATTAGGATAAATCCAATATGGCCGCCGGTTAATTTCTATTTTGGCCATCTCTATAATTAGCATAAATTCAATATGGCCGCCGGTTACTTTTATCTTGGTAATCTCTATAACAAGCATAATTTTAATGTGGCCGCCGGTTAATTTATCTTTTGGCCATCCCTATAATTAGCAGAAATTCAATATGGCCGCCGGTTAATTTTATCTTTGTAATCTCTATAACATGCATAATTTTAATATGGCCGCCAGTTGATTCTATTTTGGCCATCTCTACAATTAGCATAAATCCGATATATACGCCGGTTAATTTCTATTTTGGCCATCTCTATAATTAGCATAAATTCAATATGGCCGCCGGTTAATTTCTATTTTGGCCATCTCTATAATTAGCATAAATTCAATATGGCCGCCGGTTATTTTTATCTTGGTAATCTCTATAACAAGCATAATTTTAATGTGGCCGCCAGTTGATTCTTTTTTGGCCATCTCTACAATTAGCATAAATCCAATATATACGCCGGTTAATTTCTTTTTTGGCCATCTCTATAATTAGCATAAATTCAATATGGCCGCCGGTTAATTTCTATTTTGGCCATCTCTATAATTAGCATAAATTCAATATGGCCGCCGGTTACGTTTTATTTTGATAATCTCTAAAACAAGCATAATTTTAATGTGGCCGCCAGTTAATTCTAGTTTCGCCATCTCTACAATTAGCATAAATCCAATATAGACGCCGGTTAATTTCTATTTTGGCCATCTCTATAATTAGCATAAATTCAATATGGCCGCCGGTTAATTTCTATTTTGGTTATCTCTATAATTAGCATAAATTCAATATGGCCGCCGGTTAATTTTATCTTGGTAATCTCTATAACAAGCATAATTTTAATGTGGCCGCCAGTTGATTCTATTTTTCCCATCTCTACAATTAGCATAAATTCAATATGGCCGCCGTTTAATTCTATTTTGGCCATCTCTATAATTAGCA
The DNA here is from genome assembly GCA_033675545.1 of Elysia crispata. Classification (NCBI taxonomy): domain Eukaryota; kingdom Metazoa; phylum Mollusca; class Gastropoda; family Plakobranchidae; genus Elysia; species Elysia crispata. The sequence continues at coordinate 1,793 of JAWDGP010006121.1, forward strand.
TAAATTCAATATGGCCGCCGGTTAATTTCTATTTTGGCCATCTCTATAATTAGCATAAATTCAATACGGCCGCCGGTTAATTTTATCTTGGTAATCTCTATAACAAGCATAACTTTAATGTGGCCGCCAGTTGATTTTATTTTGGCCATCTCTATAATTAGCATAAATTCAATATGGCCGCCGGTTAATTTTATCTTGGTAATCTCTATAACAAGCATAATTTTAATATGGCCGCCGGTTAATTTATATTTTGGCCATCTCTATAATTAGCATAAATTTAATATGGCCGTCGGTTAATAAATAAGGGTTTATGTTTCTATTACTGTAAAATGGAGTTCAATATTTCTTTCGTATAAAACTGACGGATCTTAAACTCTGCGCAAATTGCAATGAATTGAAATTACTTGATGAATACCATAAACACATACGAAAACCTATTAAAAACAAGACATTTATCAAAAATAACAAAGACAGATAAAAAAAAGAGTGTTATCTGAGTTTATTCAGAGAAATCCAAATTATAAAAATATAAAAAGAAATCATTATAGTACACATTGTTTTCTAAAATAATTAAAAAGACACATACCAGTCTTTTAAAAATAACGTCAGTGAAACTTATGTATATAACATAAACGAATATGACATTTTCATTAAAAGAGATAATACATATAAGGGCATTGCCTGTTAAATGAACTTTAATTTGTTTGACTTTCAGCTCACATTGCATTACAATAAAAGACAATTAATACTTCACATAAAATTTTTTCAAAAACATTAATTAGGTTTTTACTCCAGTCAAGATAGTTTCCATGTTCTCTTTAAATGCGTTATCCAGAGAAATAGTAACTGGATGATAAGAAAGCTTTGAGGATTCAAACAAGGTCCCACGTTTTACTTCTGAAAAGGAATCACAAAAAAGAAAGATTAATATGGGGGGTGAAACCTTAGCCAAATAAAGACTAGGAAAAAAAGACGAGGCAACAAACGTTTGTGTCTTTTGTTAATCCAAAACTAGGTCGACCGTTTCCACAAGAACCACCACCTTGACATTTACAATGTAAAAAAACACGTCCTCTCTATGTTTTGAGAATGATGTTGTTTTGACTGTGAAGGAGTTGCTCTAGATAGCTATTAACAAATATCATCGTAACAGTGTGCTGATTAACCAGCCGATCGGGTGAGCAATATTCAACTGAAAAGGCTTGTATTATATTTATAGGCGTCTCGACTAAAATCGACAGTGTATGCTGAAACTTGAATTTCTTTAGAAATGGTTATAAGTTTTGTAACATTTAAAACTAGAGGCTTATATAAAAAAATATTTAAAACAAAATAACTTAAATTTTAATCTCTCTCTCTCTCTCTCTCTCTCTCTCTCCCCCCCCCCCCCCTTTCTCTCTATTTCTCTTTCTCGTTCTAACCCTCTTTGAAATTTGAAGTAAAAGTAAAGCCAGAAAATACATCGCTACATGGCGAATTACATAAAGATAGCACTGTACAAAGTTTTTTAACTAAAAATATAGGAAGAGAAGTTCACAAATATATTCTTTCATATAATGCTATTTTTATCACTGTCAGTCAATCCCACAAGTGCCTCGAATTAACCTGGATTAGAAATATTGTTACTACCCCGAGGTCCTCCTTTCAAAAATCGGCTAGTTGCACCCTTGGGTCCACATATCCCTCACATAAAAGCCTCAAGAGTTGGGAGAAAAAGAAAAAAAAAGGTTTGACTCTGGTTAGCCAGCTCTAATAAGAGTTTAGAGCTAATGTCTTAATATGAAGTGAAAAACAGAAATGAAGATTTAATATGGGAAAAAATGATATCGGACAAGGGAAAAGGAGAAAATCCTCATAGTCTAAGCCCAGAATAAGACAGAACGACAAAAATGGGAGAGAAAAGAAAGAGTGAGAATGGAGGCGAGGTTTAGACAATTACATCATACAGTGTTGAGCTGAAGATCATATTCTTATAGCTCAATATTAAAATGGCTTCACTGAAGAGCAAAAAAAGAATGGCTACAGCAAGCAGTGTAAAAATTAAATGTATGTTTATAAAAAGTGCAAATCTTAGAATGCTTTAAGATTAACTCAAATTTGTAATATTTGCTCAAATTAGAGGTAAAAAAGCATGACTTATATTGGGCGGCAGCTCAGAGCCAACTCTGAGAAAGAGGAATGAGGGTATCTTCACTCTGCTAGTCTGTGAGAGGTCCATGGGCAAGACCAATTAAAAATAAAACATGAAATGATATGAGACAGCAACAATGTGAGTTGATGGGTAAATCAGCTAATTTAAAAAAAAAAAAAAATAAGGTGCGGTGTCTGACAAGGATGTGTGCTTGCTCCGGACCTTTTCTCTCTCTACAGTGAAATGATTTGAGAAGCATAGAAGGATACCGAGGAATTAAAATAGGAGGGCACAAAGTAAGCAACATGAGATACGCTGATGACGCTGTATTAATTGCAGAAAATAAAGAAGACTTGCCACAATTATTAGACATCACTGAAGAAGAAAGCAGAAGGAAAGGATATGGATTAAAGAGCAAAAATACAGAAGTAATAGTCGTCAATCGAAACAATGAGTGTGCACAGATCAATTCTTTAGTAGCCAAAGATAATTCGTTCAGGAATCAATGCAAATACTTGGGCACTTGAATGTGAAGAGATGGACACAACAACTGTGAAATCGCATCAAAAAAGGCACTGGAGTGTTTTACTGAACCCATCCTTATGTATGGATGTTAGGCTTGGACAATTTAAAAAACAACTACAAAATTAACTGGAGGAAACAGAAATGTGGTTCCTAAAGAGAATGCTATGAATCTTATTTATGGACTTCAAAGAAATCAAACTAAAGTGTGGTACCAGGAGCTGGCATATATATGCTCATAAATACCATATTTAATCTACAGGCAGTATTTTTTGGCCATGTGATGAGAAAAAAGAAACTGAAACATCTTTGAGAACTGGGTTGATTTTAAAGGAAAAGGCAACAGGGGAAAGAAGCGAGAGAAGTAGCATGGATGAAAAAAGTGGCTAAATGTAAAATGAGTGACAGATGCACTAACACAACAGCATCAAGGGATAGAGATGCGCAAAAGGTCATGATTGCCTAATCTAAAGAGCAGGGAACCTAATTCATTGATATACCGGATATTTTCCATGAATCATCTAAGGATTTGTGTCTAGCTACAAAAAAAAAAAAACCAACAAAAAAAGATGTATCTAATAAACGTAGTTGTAAGCAATATAAACATATATTGTCTATGTTGTTTGAACGTAGATGAATACCACATATGTTGAGCGCTGTTCTACATAAAATTATGTATAGACAACCACTGCCATAAGTACAGCAAAGATTGCAAATATAACATCTCACTCCAGTTCTATAACATTTTCAAAGCTGGAAAGTTCAAAGGACTCAAATCACACATAGTGAAAAAAAAAACATAATAAGAAGGAATGTATTCACAGATAACACCTTGCAGACATGAAATTTGCTTGAAAAGAAAGACATGAATATTAGAAGGTAAACATGTAAGTCTCACTTGTACATAAGGTGTAAGCTGACTACCTTTGATTGGTCTACAAACGTAGCCCAAAATTTGTCTTGACCTGCAAAGATTTAAAGAAGGAACAAATGATTTTTTCCCTCTCTTTATTTTTTTGAGAAAATCCAAAAAAAAAAAGAAAAAAAAAAAAGATTTTTGTGAAAGATGAAGTTTGTTTTAAGCTGAGAGGATAAGAAAAGAGATGACATGAAAGATTTAAAAACCTGTCTGTCCTACTGGAGAAAACGAAGAAAAACACACACAAAAAAAAGAATAATAATGCAATGATATCACAAAGCTGCTTGAATATATATATATATATATATATATATGGTTGAAAAGAAAGACATGAATTTAAGAAGGTAAACATGTTAGTCTCACTTGTACATGGGGTGTTAGCTGACTACCTTTGATTGATCTACAAACGTAGCCCAAAATTTGTCTTGACCTTCAAAGACTTAAAGCAAGAAGAAATGATTTTTTCCCTCTCTTAATTTTTTGAGAAAATCCAAAAGAAAAATGATTTTTGTGAAAGATGAAGTTTGTTTTAAGCTGAGAGGATAAGAAAAGAGATGACATGAAAGATTTAAAAACCTGTCTGTCCTACTGAAGAAAACGAAGAAAAACACACACACAAAAAAATAATAATAATGCCTTGATGTCACAAGGCTGCTTGAATTGAACCAACAGAAGGTCTCAGCACTTTTTCTATGAGATCAAAAGCAGTGATCACATGAATTTATAGTAGTTTAAAATTCTTGAGAAAAGAAGATCAACTTACACATCAAGGGCAAAACTAGGTGTTGCGTCACTCTTCAAAACTCAGTAGATGGTAAGGATTCTCTTTCAAAAGCACATTGTCTCAAGTTGCTTAGTCTGTGGCTGCTGATCTTCTCAAAATGAAGGATAGGTTGAAGATCTCTGTCAGATTATCACTGAAGATGTTGAGAGGAACATATAATTATGAATAGAAAGGAACGAGTTACACAGAGAAGGGATAGGGAAGAAAAGAAGGGGATATATATATATATATACATATACACAGAGAGAGAGAGAGAGAGAGAGAGAGAGAGAGAGAGAGAGAGAGAGAGAGAGAGAGAGAGAGAGAGAGAGAGAGAGAGAGAGAATTATATACTTTTGTAATAGTTTTAAAGTGGCTTTATAAACTGAGGATTTTCTTTTCTAATGCTGAAACTGGTTTTAATGAAGCAAGTTTTTCTCGGTGTAATGACAAGTTATAAATTTGTATATTAGAGAGAGAGAGAGAGAGAGAGAGAGAGAGAGAGAGAGAGAGAGAGAGAGAGAGAGAGAGAGAGAGAGAGAGAGAGAGAGAGAGAGAGAGAGAGAGAGAGAGAGAGAGAGAGAGAGAATTTATATACTTTTGTAATAGTTTTAAAGTGGCTTTATAAACTGAGCATTTTCTTTTCTAATGCTGAAGCTGGTTTTAATGAAGCAAGTTTTTCTCGTTGTAATGACAAGTTATAAATTTGTATATTAGAAGAGAGAGAGAGAGAGAGAGAGAGAGAGAGAGAGAGAGAGAGAGAGAGAGAGAGAGAGAGAGAGAGAGAGAGAGTAGATATGGTATCCTGACAAAAAAAACGAAACACCTAGCTGTACTCACTATTATCATATGAAGAAATAAGAATGATCTTTCGTTGGAAATAACGGTGAGCTGTGGGTGTAAAGATAGAGAGAAGAAATTTTTTTATACACATGAATGATAAAATAAACACCAATATCATGGATAGTTTGAAGTACAACACAAATCTCAATATTGGAATTTAAATGTATAAAAATTCATATTAATAATAATGGAAAAATATCGTACTCAGCGTAGAATTATATTTTTACCATTTCTTTTGCACGTCCAACCTGCAACAAAAGTTTGTCTGTCCAAGGACAGAATTTGTGGGGGATCACATGAATGTATAATGTATACAGAATTCCCTAAATTTACGGACAATTCTCTTTCCTGTACAGTGGAACCCATGTTTAACACCTTGAATAGCGAAAACCATTGCTATAACGACAGAGCTAAATAACACCTTTTTTTCCTATATTCAATTTATTTCTGCAAAATTGACACTGCTTCCCAACCTATAAAAACTGGAAAGAAAGCACCAAAACTTTTAATAGAAAAAAATCCTTAGCATTTTGCCCTGCCTGCATTGTAACAGTACAAGCGAACAAGCAATGCAGGCTTTCCTGTCTTTTCTCCACAGTCCACATGTATATGAAAATATGTATGTATTTCCATAAGAGGCAGAATAGAAAAAAACAAAGGAAAGTGTAATTACTTCTTGGGTGAGGCCATGCCCTTGATAGTTCAAATACTGCACTGTGATGGCCAGGAAGGGCGGAGACTGGTCTTTCGGCCTCTGGATCTTCAACCGAATCTTGGCTTGACAATCTAGTTTGAGGGACCTGTGAAAGTGATGAAGAGTATGTAGTTATGTATCTATAGATGGAGTTGAATGCTACAAAGTTCATTTAGTGTATAGCATCAAGCCACATGGTAGGCAGTGGCCAACATCTAAAGAAAAATAACTTTGGCTTATAAAATCTGAAACCTCAAAATAAATGATTGATTGGCAAATCTAGATCTAGAGTAAATTAAAATATTTGTCCTATGAACTGCAAAATGTTTCAGATCAGTACTCTGACAATGCCTTTCAATAAGGCTTTTGGTGCCCTCATGCCAAATTTTCCATTCTGTTATAGATCTAGAATCTAGATCTAGAATCTAGATCTAGATCTAAAAATCTAGGCTTAAGATAACTCACCCCTTATCTTTAACCAACCACTAAAATCTAAAATCAGATCGTCTAGATCTGGATATAAGACCTATCTATATTTAACTCTAGATCTCATTTAAAGCACAATTGATGGGACTTACCTTTGGCATGGGCGCTGACCCGTCGAGGAGCTGGTGTGTTTGGACGGGGAGTGCTTGCACACAAAGAGAATGATTTTATATTTTAGGTACTTCAGTATTAGTTCTTTCACTGACTCACTCGATCTTTTCACAAATAGACTGTGAGTGCCACTGAAAATGATTTAAGGGCTGCCTCAAACTCTTCATACGTTTTGAACACACGTCCTTTCTCCATTTTGAACATTGGTGGAAAGGAAGTGAGATCTGAGTCAAACACGAATTTTGTGACGTCACACGTTTATCTGTGTCCGTTCAGACCAGTACCAATTATCTAGGAGGCCTGTTCATAGGTTATGTAATATTATTCAGATGGGCCGGTCTGCGGGGTGCTAGCAATGTGCTCTCTCTCTCTCTCTCTCTCTCTCTCTCTCTCTCTCTCTCTCTCTCTCTCTCTCTCTCTCTTTCTTTCTCTCTCTCATCTTTAGCTTAATCCGACTCATAACTCCCGTCTCTCTCTCTCTCTCTCTCTCTCTCTCTCTCTCTCTCTCTCTCTCTCTCTCTCTCTCATCTTTAGCTTAATCCGACTCTTAACCCTCGTCTCTCTCTCTCTCTCTCTCTCTCTCTCTCTCTCTCTCTCTCTCTCTCTCTCTCCCTCTCTCTCTCTCCCTCCCTCCCTCTTCATCATAACTTCTAAGTACATGTAGGCTATACATTCAAATACTTAGAAACTCAAATGCACATGTACACCTTTTCGAGATTTGATAATACAGTGGTACGGTACATCAAATACCGGCACTGGAGTGACACACTAAGAACACGTACATCAGATAATGAGGAGAGTTTTTAATTGTATCAAGTCAGAAGAAGCAAATGAAGAGAGAGGGAAAGAGGGAGACAGAGAGAGAGAGAGAGAGAGAGAGAGAGAGAGAGAGAGAGAGAGAGAGAGGAGACAGAGATTATAATTTTGTAAAATTCGACCAAGGAATAAAAACAAACATAGTAGGTACGTAGAATCTTAGAGCAAGAGATAAAATAATGAATGAGAGAGAGAGAGAGAGAGAGAGAGAGAGAGAGAGAGAGAGAGAATGGGTGAAAGAGATACAGACAGCCAGAGGTCTATTTGTGTGGAAAAGGGGGGTGCTAGATATGGTAATAGGTGCTAGCCATGTGCGCTTTATATCTGGCCTTCTCTCTTTCTTTCATATATCTACCTCAATCCGACTCTTAACCCTTCCGGGCCTCTCTCTCTCTCTCTCTCTCTCTCTCTCTCTCTCTCTCTCTCTCTCTCTCTCTCTCTCTCTCTCTCTCTCTCTCACGCTCACACTCTCCCTTCTCATCATAATTTCTATTACATTCAAATATTTACACTTTGAAACTCAGATCCACATGTACACCTTTTCGAGACTTGATAACACAGTGTTACAGTAGGCTACATTAAATAAAGGCACTGGAGTGACATGTCAAGAGCAAAACAAGGAATGACAGAATGTGAAAGACAAAAAAAGATATGGTGATATTTAGAGTGAAAGAGATACAGACAGAAGTCTATGTGTATGTGGGAGGGGGGGGTCAGAATAATGGGCAGTACTAACCTGTTCCAGTGTAAAAATGAAGGACAACTTCTAGCTGATCCCATTGATTCACAGTTTTACAGGGGAAATTTGGGTGTGTTACCAATTTAAAACCGTTGTAGTCTTCAAATTGAATTACAGTCACTCCTGCATCTGCATCTCTAAGTCTAATATGGAAGTATATAACATATTCATGCATACAACCACCGCGACTGAAGCTGGCAAGTGCTTGTTCTGTTCTATCTGCATTACAAGCACTGAGTCCATAGAGGAGCAAACTTTCTTGAAGGGCTTCCTTAACAGTGTCACAGTTAAAGTTATTTTTTACTATGAATGTATCCAGTTCGTCAATTTCTCTGACTTTGTTTTCACTGACAGCTTTTTTTTGGTAGGGCGAGGAGTTTTTGGATGAGCATGTGATATGGATGGTGAAGGTATCTCACCAAAGTTAATAGGAGGATGCATAGAGATTATAAATATTATCTTCCTCTTCGAATGTGAGGAGTATCAGAGAGCCAGTGTCGACTACATACTCCAATATGTTCAGTCACTTTCTCAACTTTGTTTGGGAGACTCGAAAGCCATTTATGACATTCAGTTGGGTCCTTCGGAAAACCATAATTATAAAATAACCGTTTCACTTTCTTTCCCCTTCTGACTGGCATAGCCGCTCTTACAGTTTGTAACAGTGCACTTTCTTCCCCTAAACAATAAACAGTTAAGGAAATTGATAATGACACCGATACACCATATAATGAAATATGAAACTTAAGGTTAAAGTATTGAGGGCACTTTGAGTATCAGAGATTTTAGTTAAAAGGCTTTTAAAAAACTTTGGCTCCCACTTCAGTACACCTTCTCTCTATAAAGTGATATCGCAGAGACCATAAAGGGAAAAGCTAATTAAACTTAAAGCATATTTAGATGAACTTAACATGTATAATTGTTTATCAGTATCTCTCTCTCTCTCTCTCTCTCTCTCTCTCTCTCTCTCTCTCTCTCTCTCTAAATATATATATATATATATATATTACATTGTATGATGTTTGGTGGCACGGGTCATACTCTATCAGTGTGCACACATTTAGAGGAAAATCTACACCAAATCACAAGAAAGCATTCTTGGAATGTTCCACATTGAAAGCATCTGTTAGAACAAGGTGCAATCCAAGGGCGAATAGCAGAGAATAAGATAAGAAATATAATCCAAGAAAGAATGAATGTAATCCAATAACAAAATGGCAGGAGATTCCAGTGAAAACACAGTGTGTACTGCTAAGCATGCTATAATCAACTGTTCAAACCTCGCGCAGGTGGCTGATAGCTAGCCAGATGATGGCCCATCTGAATAATGTTACGTAACCTTGTGAACAGGCCTTCTAGACAGATGGTACTGCTATAGACACATTGTTTGTATATTTTGAACCACGTGATGGACAATAATAGCACAGTCTCCATGATTTCTTAAAACCACGTGATAACTATAAAAAGATTTTGCGGGTGCCTATTAGTCGTTTTTTCTTTGTCAGGCTGTGTTTACACTTACAAGTAGTAGTTCGTACATTAACTTTTTCTTTTTTTTTTTCTTGAGGGGGGTGGGGATAGATCTCTTTGCATTCCTGAAGCGGGAACTTGCTTACAGCAGGATTTTTCTCCTGAAACTAAAATTCCCGTTATAGTCATGTTTTATTTATTTTAAGCACATCACTAGAGTGGTCTCGCTTATTGAATCTGTATAGCTTATCACTGTCTGCCTCTGGCCTTACACTTCGTTTCCTTCTGTTTTGTCTCCTCTTCTCTGATGTTGGCAATTAATGTCTAGTGGTCAGTCAGCCCCAATTGCTGCAAAGAAAGAGACAATTGTGCGCGACGGTCTAAAAGAGGTGACAGTAGAGAAGTTTTACAGTACTGGAGGTGTCTGAGAGACGAGCAGAATTCTCGCTCGGATTGAGAGAACGTGGCATTACCTAAACTAGCTGTGATAAAGACAGGGTTAGATTTCTTTACAAATAAAAAAAAAATAGGAGACGACGTAGAAAGTTGTCAACTTGATAGTTATTAAACCCTAAAATAATTTTGGCTGGTTTTAATAGAAAGGAGGGAACACAGACGCGGGCTAATTCTTCTTCACAGAACACCCCCCCCCTCCCCCCTGAGGAGGCTGCACAACCACTGGACGAGCCACAGCATTCCTGTCCCACAACTCATCTTCCCGGGTCTGACGGCACGTGCCCCCAGGTGCGCACGTCAGGGCCTCAATTATAAGTGCGGCAACCGAACTTCTCCGCAGATACCCCTGTTTCCTGCATGCAACAACTGAAAGGGGTTAGTTAGAAATCAATGATTTATTTGGCGGAAAGTCTAAAACTGTCCTTACCCACAGGTCTGGAGGTGAGAAGAAAACTGGACGCTGCTATTTCACTTCCCTCCAACAGTGAACGGACAGAGGTGCTTTAGGCAGAACTATCCCGTTCATCGTGAATTAAACGCAGTGGAAACTGAGGCTACGGGGAAAATACGTGTAGTACGATGTACCAATTGACATAGAAGAGAAGAGTAGCATAAAGAAACGCGCTCTCGAAGATAAAGACTTTCTTAGAACTTCTTTTTTAAGGGAGAAGAGCACTTCAGTACAAAGTTTAAAACAATTCTTCCAGTCAAGGAACTCGACAAATCATTATGTTTTATAAAGTCATTTCAAGGTGGAGACCATAATGACTGATTATGGAACATTTGAAAAAAGAAACCTATGGAAATCAAAATAACTTTCTTAAATTATTTTTAGTCAGATCAAGGTGACTTGCCCTGCCACAGTGAAAAAGTATTCAACAAACCTTAGGTTTAGACAGAAACTATTTTCATTGAGCTGAAAATAAGGAAGGAATTGTTGAACAGATTTATTGCTTTTATCATCATACCTTGTCATTATCACCAATGTAACTAGATGTATTCAAGCTAGAACATTGATTTGAGATGCCTGTATGATTGTGTGCTTTGCCTATGACGTAATGACGAACGTATTCTTTTACTATATTTCTAGGGCATATTTATAGTCTTTGTGTGATAATCAAGACTGTAGGTATGTTATGTAAGCACAGATCGATAATTATAAAGTACAGTGTATTTTTGATGCACTATATTGGTGTGTGCTCAAGGAAAATTCTGGACGAGCGATTTTTTGGTGTGAACGCAGGATTACCGGGGGTGGGGGCAGGACAGAGCCACACTATTCGCTATTCGATTCAGACTGCCTTTACCTCTAATCTAAGGAGGCAAATTATACTCAGGGGAAGCTGATGCCATAGTGCTGTGCTTACCTCTCTCTCTCTCTCTCTCTCTCTCTCTCTCTCTCTCTCTCTCTCTCTCTCTCTCTCTCTCTCTCCCTCAGTCTCTCTCGCACTCTCTCTCTCTCTCTCTCTCTCTCTCTCTCTCTCTCTCTCTCTCTCTCTCTCTCTTTCCTTTTCTGTTTCTCTTTCTCGCTTCCTAGTTTCCAATGGATTCAGAGATACACAGAGTGAAATGGGCAAATTTCTTTCTTCTGTTGTTAAAGTCAGGCTCATTTTTATCTTTGAAGTAGTGAAACATGATAAAACAAAAAATATTATCGGCGATACAGTGTTAATAATGCCCATGCTTGTGAAGACAGTTTTTTCATCATCATCTTCATCATCCTAATCATCATCATTATCATCATCACATCATCATCATCACCATCATCATCATTATCACCATCATCATCATTATAATCATCATAATCAATGTAATGATCGTCTTCATCCTCAAAATCAGTATCTTTTTCGTCGTTCTCTCCACTCCTGGCCCTTTCTTTACTTCCATAGACTTTACACTGGAGTCTGGATAAATACCTCAGGACCAAAAAAGTTAATTGACTGTAGGCAAAAGTTGGCTTTAAATATTGCAATTTAATTTGTAAAGAAATACAAAATAGTGCTGGCAAACAAACTTGACTTGAAGCAAAAGTTTCCCTTAGGTGTTGAATGTATATGGACTCCTCTGTACTTTTAGTAATACTTTCTCGTTAGCCAGGCTTTCCTCTTTTTATTCAACTGATTTTCATCTTTGAATCATTTTTGTCACTCCTGTAACTCCATTGCGCCCCTATGGTTCCAAGTAAAAAAAAAGCAGTTGGAATTCTTTTGTAATAAGTTAAAATTATGAATGCGGTTTTGTGTCAAGGTGGTTTGTGCACCACAAAAGCTGGGCTTGATCAGTTATATAAAAATGGAAAAGCAGAAAATCTTAAAGATCAGATTCGATATAGAAAATTAGTGATGGGGGCAAGAGGACTTAAGACTGACAGGTACTGCCGGAAAATTACCAGACTTTGCTTGGAAAGATATGCAATGAACCCCCCTCTAAAAGAGGGGGGTTCATTAGGCAAAAGACAATCATTCAAAATTAAAGTTCTGATGATGATTATTAAATACAATGCTGTTACGGTGAAAATAAATTTGACAGAAACTGTTGCTTGATGTTGTTGTTGGGTTCAAGGTTTATTTAGTAAAACAAACAGAAAACGCTGCAAGGTACAAACAGTATATATACTTTCATTAGCGAAGTGTACAGGTAGGTAGTCAACAAAAAAGTGACACTGATACAGGTACATAGTATGTCTGGCAAAAGAGTTAGTGAGACCGAGAGGTAAGCAGAGTGGGAAAAACCATAGGTGCGGCTTAAAAAAACATGTACACGGAACAGAAACCTTCACAATTTAAAAGAAACGAAAATTTCTGTTTATACTTTATAATTTTTTAAAGTTGCAGGCTCAAATTGTTTTCATTTAACAAAATATTGATATTTTCAGGCTTGCTAATTCCTTTACATGAATTGGTTCTCAATTTATATTTTGAAAACTGTAATGTATTTTGTCTCTTATGTAATACTTTCTTTTACAGTCATTCAGTTTCAGCTTTAATGTAAGCGTGTATTGAACCTCAGTTTATCATGGGAGTTTTCTACAACTATCAAAATCATAATGCTTTATCATGTATACATTTGAAAATATATGTTCAATCATAATTCATCTGTGACTATTAATTTTTTACTTCTATCATTGACTTACAATGCAGTTTTGAAATAGAAACAGTGGTCAAATTATCAAATAGATAGCATAATCAGGTTCAGCATCTAAAAAACTCCGAAAGTTTCATTACTCTAGTACGAAAACTGTGTTTTTTATGATATAATTTCTACAATATGATTCCCTTTTTTACCAATTTTCTTCCAAGGCGCAAAATTTGGCGCTATGCCAATTTTGGTTTTCTCTATCTTTTCAAAATGGCTTTCTAGGTTGCTGACAAAAATTGAGTCAACTAAATACAACATTGTGTATTAGCAAACTAAGTATTGAAACAATCTGAAGAATATGTGTTTTTTTACGATGGTCCAAAAGTGCCTCATCTAGAGTATTTGCTTGTAATGTTGATATGCCACAAGTGTTTTTGGCCATATTTCATGACCAATAAATTTTTTTGTTTACTTTTTATCTCCGTGAAATTTCGTATGTGTATAGTCATTGTCTTGGACTTTGTAAATATGTCCTTTTTTGTTTCATAAGATTTAACAAATGACTTTTATATGTCCTTAAAAACAACCCGATGCACGCAATTTGTTTTGTGTCGTTATGCGCAAAATTGAAACAGCTGTAAAACTTTTATTAAAAATTTCATATTTTAACAAGATCTTTACAGTACAATTGGGTATATTCAAATTTGCTGGGGTAGAAAAATCACTTTGTGGTACCTACTTGAGGCAAATTTACCGTATTGAGCTGAGTAAGTTTGAGCTTTCTCTATAAACATATCCATCCTCTCTAATTATATATTTCTCACTACTGTGCCATCACTAATGTTGCGAGAGGACCTGTCAGTCCAGAGTGCTGTGATTATCACCATCAGTGTACGTTCAGAGACAATATGTATATATATTCTCTGGTACTATCAAGACTAGAGAGCTTACTGTCGTGGCGCACCCATCTTCGCTCAACTAGAATAATCATATACTCTGTTGTAGCACCTCAGAATTATTATATTGTTAATTAATATTATCTTTTGGTGAATGGGTATTTGATTATTTTTAGCATAAAGTTACATATGTTGTATCGCTCGCTCTATGAAGGTAAATTTATTGTTATCCAAGTAAATATAGGCCCAACATTTTGTAATAGCTCATGTTGGGAATTTTTAAAATTATAATAGATTTCTCACATCACCATAGTAGCTGTCTGAATACACACTTCCAAACTTCCAAAAGTCAGGGGCATAGCACTCTAAATCTAACTACCGGTATAGTAGATCTAGATCTGAATCTAGATTTCTATCTAGGGCTGCTAGGCTTAGTGGGCCAGGCGATCTCGCTCTAACCCTGGCCATCTCTGTAAAAGTTTTAATTTTTCTAGTTTAGATCTTGACTCAACCTAGATCTGACCGATATTTTTTGAACTGACATCGAGATTCTGGTTTTTCTTTTGTAAGACTAATATAAATCTCGGTAGATCTGCATATGTAGGCCTGTACTGTGAGCCATTATTCAGTTTAAACACCCTCAAGAGTGCTAATTGTGAATCTCACCAATTTTTCTCTTTTATTAATAGATCTAGATCTAGATTTTTGCAAGCATGGGTTATGAATTGAGCGATGGAGATGGATGGTTTGTTTTCAAAATGAAGGATATGAAAGCAGGGAATAGAAATATAATTATAATATAGATACACTAAAAAGAGGGAGGGTGAGAGATAGAGATAGATAGAGAGCTCAAACACATTAAAAAGGCTGATGGTAGACACAGCGAATTACGCTGTGAGGAACACAGGGTGGTAGAAAGTGTGTTACGCTGCTGGAAGCATGAGATGGCAGACACAGCGTGTTACGATTCTTAGATCATGGGGTAATACTAGTAGACATAGCGTGTTACATTGTTGGTAACCGAATACATGTATCTGCACAGCGTGGTGCACTTCTGGGCTCACGAGATGGTAGACACAGCATGGTGCACTACTCGGCTAATGAGGTGGTAGACACAGCGTGGTGCACTACTGGGCTCATGAGGTGGTAGACATAGCGTGGTGCACTACTTGGCTCACAAGGTGGTAGACACTAGTGTCCACATAGCAAATAAGAGATTTATACATTTTTGTATTTACTTTTTTTTTCCACTTTGTTCTATTCACTCCATGACAAAATTTTCAAAATAACCACCCACTTTTTTGGCTCAGATTTAATTGACTTGAACTACGCATTTCTGCAATGAAGCACCCTAGTGCTCAATATTGAAATTTTTTTTCATAAAACTTTATCCTTAGACATACACTTGTTCATGTCATCAATGTATTAGAAGTAACAGCTGAATTTTGAGCTTGATCCCTGCCTATTTACTTAATTTTTAATATTTGTCACAGTCTGTCGCAATAGTAAATTCAACTTCAAGGAACTCGCACATTAATTTAATGATTGAAGTCTTGTTATTTAAAAGAATTGTATAGTTGTTATGAATACAAGTGCAAGTAGTGGGTATTTGTATTTTGAGACTTGTTAAATTGATAAGTTAAAAAGTTATGATAATTTGTGATGAAAACAGCTATACATGGTTTGTATTTTTTTTTTTCTTTGGGTAATCAAGTTAAAAATTGGAAAAGATAACAATCATTTTAATATAGTGAATGAACTACATATGTCATAATTTTATTACCTTTTTTTGTTTTCCAAATTCAGATCAAAATGGGTCCATGGTCCTATGTGTTTCTAATATCTTCTGTGGCTATTTTGATTAGCATCATTGTTCAAAAGAAACTCAATGAGCTCCCAGATTTAGCAACTGATTTGGATGAGGAATATGACTATATTATAGGTATTTGATTATGAATTGATATTTATTTTTCTTCTCATTTCTATCATTTCTATCAAATTCTTGCTGATTTAGCTAATATTAAAGTGGACTAAGCTTTTGCTTTCAACTTCAAGAAAAACGCATGCACACAAAAATTCCCTTTAAATTCCTCATTCAAGTATGAACTGAATAAGTGTAAATACTTGAAGCTTAAGATACATTCTGACTTTACAAAGCTCAATACAAATCAAGGCTTATCTGGTTTTATTTTTTCATCATTGTTCTCTCATGTTCGTATTTATTTTTTATTTATCTAATGTATTCAAATAGCAAATTATATCATTTTTTTTTAATGTTACATATGGATTGAGTTTTATGGCAGCAGTAATACGTATTAGAAACAAAGCTAATGGTAGTCAGTAGAGCTAAGTTATAATAGAACTATAAAGACAATAAAAGCAAGCACACTGTTGGAAAAGTTTTAAGTATAGGGCAAACAGCTAGTGCAAGCACTTCTTTTTTTAAATTAATTTCACTCAAAGTTTATTTCTATCTCCTGCAGAATATTGACTAAAACTAAAAGTTTAACTCTGTATACATGTAATTCTTTATTGATAGCAAAACAAAATTGAAAGAAGATAACAATACAGTAACAATATTTTAACTTGTACATGATAGAGTTAATTTTATAAATAAATTTTTAGTGGGTTGTGAATTCTTTCTTATATAGAACTAATGAAATGGATGAACAATACCAGCTTATTACAGATATTGATCTTGATTGCCCTTGCCTGCTTGTTTGGTACAATTATTCTCATTTGAACATGATTTGTAGAGAATGACTTGTGCATTAAAATTAACATCTTTCCAAACCTATAAATACTTTTTTCTATATTGAGTAGATTAAAGACAACAAACAACCCATGCCCTTGACTTTATACAATTTAAATCTCTAACCTTGCATATATATATTTGCAGATTTTTGAACAATGCATAATAATTTTATGTCTCTATCTTTATCTTGTAGTTGGTGGGGGTACTGCAGGTTGTGTGTTAGCAAGTCGCTTGTCTGAGCAACAGGATGTCACTGTTTTGCTTTTAGAGGCTGGACAAGATGATAGAGATCACCCTACAACTCCAATCCCTATCAAAGCACTGGAGTCAGCTCACACAGACATAGACTGGGACTATCGCACTATCCCTCAGAAGCATGCCCTCAAGGCCTTCAAAGAGCAGGTGAAGGAAAAGTGATATAACATAAATTGTGGAATAACTGTACATATGGTGTACGGAATAAAGACAATTAAAATCATAGCCTGCCCCTTTTAATGGCTAAAAAGAATTTTAAAATCAATCTTACCTTTCCAGCCTCAACCCATCTCACTCTCTCCCCTCTCTCCCTATTTTTATCTATCTACCTACCTACCTACCTACCTACCTACCTATCTATCTATCTATCTTTCTTTCTATCTATCTATCTATCTATTTATCTATCTAGTGAGTTGACAACAAAATATTACAATTTATGGTTTGGCATATATAGGAAAGAGGATTTTTTATTATCATTTATGACTCCTAATTTTGTAGCTTTTGTAAATGCAAAATATTGGTTGTAGAAAAAGAGTCTTAAGAATTTCAAGAAAAGTGCAGTCATATGTTTTTGTTCAATTTCTGTATGCAAAGCTTTGCAGGCTGTATAAAGGGTACCCAATAAATAAAGAAAACCTAATGTGTACTTATCTAGGACAACATTCATGAAAGTAAAGGATTTTCTATATAAAATTTTTTTACCAGCTTTGTCTTTTTAAAGTTCGTTTCATTAATTTTGGATTCTTTTGAAAAAAAAAAAGAAAAGACCAACTGTGAAAGCAGCCTTTGAAGGCTATTAGCTAATAAGTGATTGATTTGTCTGACTCAGCTATAACATATGATTATGTTTTAGAATTAATACTCTTATTTCATGTCAAATCAATATAAATTTAGAAAGCTTTTTACACTATCTGTGGCATTAAAAAAACAATAACAGTATTTTTTGTGCAACGAAGAATTGTGAGAAATAGCATCAAAGATGCTAAACCTAGATCTCAACTCTAATTTCTGCCTGCCACTGGATTTTGTTTTCTTTAAATCTTATCAGAAAGCTTGGTGGTACAGAGGCAAAATTCTTGGAGGCTCCTCAAATATAAATGATATGATATACACACGAGGTTTGAAACAAGATTATGACAGTTGGGCTAGTGATGGAGCAAAAGGTTGGGCCTACAAAGATGTACTGCCATACTTCATGAAATCCGAGAATAATGAAAATGCTGATTTTGTGAAAAGTGGTAAGTGTCCCTATGATAAGCTTGATAATATCTTTAAAAACATACTGTTTTACCATGTTTTAGCCCTGAATGTGTTTTTCAAATTATAGATTATTACTTTTTATTTCCAGATATTTTCTCCTACATTAAACATTACATATAAAATATATGTCTCAAAGATGTAGAGATGATCTGAGTTTGTTTTAAGATTGACATTATAGTTACATATTTAAAGTGTTTACTCTGTAAAGGAATTACAACATGATAAACAATTAAGATGATGAATACTATTACCACCACCACCGCAATCCCATCTACTGCCACCAGCAGAAACCATTGAAAAAAATTGTTCCTTTCATTATTTAATCAAGTAGATTTGTAAAGATGGCACCACTATTTAGCTCTTTTGATAATTCAATTATTCTTTTCTCATTAAATTTGAAAAACAAAAGAAAAGATAAAAATACTGTTATTGATATTTTACAGGCTACCATAAGATGGGTGGACCACTTAGAGTTGGTAGATCTAAGACTCATAGTCTTACAAACTACCTTGTCAGGGCAGGAAAGGAGATGGGCTTCAAGATTATCAATATTAATGGAGCTGAAACAAGTGGTTAGTATTCTTCTTAAATTAGAAAAAAAAATATTCTTGTGATTTAGGTTACAAATCATTGTCTCAGATTTAAAAAGTAGAAGTGGTATTTCTTTGTTATTTTCTTACACTTCTATCCAATATTTTTGTGTGTGTGTATATTCTTTAATTAACATTTTAGTTTTTCTATATTGTTGAAACTTTTAAGAACAGTGCATTTTGAATTCTTAGCATGGTTTTACTGAGGAGAAGAATTTTTATTAAAATTGCCCTCCCCCCACCTAAAAAAAAAAGCAAAGCAAAAAAATCTATCATCACATGATAAATATGACTTACATTCTTTACAGTTAAGGGTTATTTTAATCTGAAAGATGTAGCTTAAAGTTTTAAAACTTTAAATTTTTTTTTACTATGGTTTGTATTGCTAAGCTTTCTCATACTTGATTTCCTTACCACCCTGCACAGACCTAAATGCTTTTCAGTTGTTTGCTTTCTTCGAATTTTCTTTTTTTTTTTTTTGGATAACATTTAATCTTCTTACCAGTCATGACCTCTTTTTTTTCTTATTAAATTTCAGGTATTGTAGAGATACAGTCAACTATACATAAGGGCATACGGCAAAGTTCTTCTAGGGCTTTTCTTTATCCTGTGCTTTGGCGCCCAAACCTTCATGTAAAAACAAACTCTCTGGTCACAAAGGTATGAACCGAACATATGAAAACTCCTTCTTATTCCTCTTTTTCAAGCATTTTAATTTAGAGATTTATCCGCTTAAATATCAGACTAAAAAGCATAAGTTTTATGCTTAGACTGAGAGAGAAAAAAATTAATGTACTAAAATTTTGCCTGAAATATCCATACATTCTCTTTGTCAAACGTTTTAATTCCGCAGGGTAATTTCTGTTGGAAGCATTATTTCTTTTTTGATAGATAACTCCATTTGTCTTTGATAGTCCGTTTGCCTAAAATTAATATTGATAAAAGAATTCAGATTTGGTCAAATTAACTGAATAGTATTGCCCTTTGATTGGTCATGAAACCATTTACAATTTTCATTCTGAAAAAAAAAATGTCTTTTCTGTTATAATGATGTTTTTACCTTTTTTCCTTGAAATTCAACATAAAAGAATTTTCCAACAACATATTCTCATAAAATAACTCTCCTTAAGTTAAACTTTGAACCTTCAAAATAATTCTCATTTTCTAGATCATCCTGAAAAACAAAAAGGCTCTAGGTGTGTCTTTCATGCACAATAGTACAATGAAAGATATCAGGGCACGCAAAGAAGTCATCCTTAGTGCTGGTACCATTGGATCTGCAAAACTTCTCCTTCTCTCAGGCATTGGACCAGAAAAACATCTCAAAAACCTGAAGGTAAAGTACTTAAAATTCACATGCTAAGTGGATTGGTGGCCTATCAGTTTCTGTTGAATATGTGAATATTCCTTTATGGTTGGCATTTCCTCACCTGTCTTACAACTTAATGTATCATAAATTTCCAACAAAAAGAGATTCTTCTGATATATATATAGATTGTTCAGATACATTTGATCTAAATTTAAACTCATAACTAGGCCTTGTTGTGGAAATCGGAATATAACAAAACCGCATTTGAATGTAGATTAATTCCTCTTTTTACTAGTCATTTCAAATGAGCAAAGAATGGTATAGCCCCTCTGAAAATTGTAATAATCATGCAACTTTGACTATTGAAAAGCTAGATAAAATACATTGTCCCCAACATCAATAACTTTAAATACGATATATTTAACATTATGCTATGTGCAAGATATTTTTTCTTTCATTTGTGAATATAAGAAACATAGTTTTCAACTCCAAAACTAAAGTACTGCTCAACATTGCATTTGACCTTTAAGAAAAATCTACTCATTGTACTTGTTGGTATGAACTGTGATCTTCAGTATTGTTATAAAATGTTGAGCCCCCTGAAGTTTTGCAAGAGGGATAACATCTTGTTCTTTTTGTTGAATTTGATATATTCGTGTGTGATTTTCTTTCTGATTGGCTTGTGAGTTGCAGTTTCCTCTAGGGTATTTATTTTTATAAACATCTCAACATGTAATTACCAGAGTTGCCACTTTTCTGGCAATTGCAGGAAATCCAGCAACTTTAAAATTTCTGGCAGTCAGGCAATTCTAAAATTGCAGGTAAACTTAATCTAAAGTTGAAAAATGTGGATATGAGAAAAAATTATAAACTTGCTCTTAATGAAGTACTATGAAGTCAATCTTACTCAAACAGATTGGTTTAGAAGAGTAACTTCCCCTGACAATTACATTGAAGCATGGGCAAACAAAGTGGATTTAATAAAAAATTGAATATGTATATAGATGTGTGTATGTGTGTGTTTGTGGAGGGCTGAGTGGGTGGAGTGAAAAAAGTTTAGGCAAAATTTTCAGACTTGGGTGACATCTCTGAATTACTACCAGAATAAATTTGTTGGTTATACTTTTTACCTTTTTTGACTTTTTAGTTTATTTATGGTAATTTCTTGTTTTTGTTAGATTTCAGTACAGGCAGACCTTCCAGTGGGTGATAATCTACAAGATTCTTTGTCTTTTGACTATCCTGTTGGAATCAAACGCTCTTTGAGCATAACTCAGACACGCCTTGAATCACCTTGGGAGCAAGTCAAATATATGGTTTTTGGAAAAGGTAAATACTTTAATTTACTCTTTGAAGTTCTCAATAAATGTGGTATTATTTGTATGTTTATTAGTCAAGAAATAGTGAGATATCATTTTGGTGATTGAAGATGAATTCCCTAATAAAGAATATTTTAAAATTTCTTGACATGTCTCAAGCAGTATTGAGTATTAACTGCAGTCTAAAAATGTAGCTGTACTCAATTTGCTTGTCTTTAATTGATGTAATCAACTGGACTTAACTATAAATTTCATAGAAATTTCATTGGTTTCCAAGGAGTTCTTGGAAAAGTGTTAATTTCTGCATCTGGTTATTGAATTCTGTTTGAAGCATAATTGAACTGAAAGCCCTCCATTTTATTTTGACAAGTTTTATACTTAATGAAAAGAATACCTATCAATTTGTAACCTCTTAAAGGTGGGTTGCATATGAAATTACAATTTGTCAAAGCACAGTGGTATGCATTAAAAGGCAAAAAGGCAAAAATGTAAATCTCAGAGAATTTTTAGTCAAAGAAATGATTTATTTATGTGTATCGAACAAAAAACCTTCTAATTCTATCATGAAATTCTTGAAGATAAATATTCCACACTGGAATTCTCAGAATTCAGATGTTTATAGACTTTGTAGTCCAAGTTAATATTTCAATTATTTCAATTACCTTTAGATTCAATTTTTATTGATTACAAATATTTCAAGTGGACTGCAATTTATATTTGAAGCAAAAAACAAAACAAAACAGAAACAACCCAAACATATAATTATATATATACATATATGTTTTGCTTTATAAAGGCATGCTTGCTTCTCCAAATGGTGTGGAGATGGTAACATTTGCAAGTTCAACATCAAACAAAGACAAGACCTGGCCTGATATCCAATTACAGTTCAGAGGAATTCTTGGTGATGTGAATTATGGGCAAGTCTTGGGTTATTCTAATCAAGTGAGTGAAAATAATATTTCTCAAGAGACTTTTCCTAAAGGTTTAGGCTATGGTGAGGATATCTGGCCGTTGCTTCAGGAATTTTATGAGGCTGCATAGGTGCCAAATTTGTGCATAATGGTAATCCTGGTTTCTGTATTTTTAAGCCTTTCCCAATATGGCCTCTGTTCAGGATGCTTTTCACTAAAAACCTCCCACAAAGATCCAAGACCAATTTGCATCTTTCACCTTTTAAATTATAATATTAAGCTGTCCTCATACTTCAAAATATGCTTTAGTTTTGTTAACGGCTTAATACTTTCACTCTGGTTTAAATTGTCTGCAGGAGTGATTTCCTTAAAGACTTTTTAAAAAGGCCTACATTTCTATACATCATCATATAAAACCACCAGTTGAAAAAATGTCAAGGTTAGGCTTGGAACTTTTATTAATGAAGAAGATAGCAACAACGGTGGAAAAAAAAGGTGCAGAATTGGGTCAAAATGGATCCTCCAGACCTAGCTTTAGACAATGAAGGGTTTAAGTTTCTTGGCTTAGCTATGCTTGTAAATCCACCCTCTTATTCAAATGCTGGACCTGGCTTCACAATTGACGACAATTTTTTCATACTTCTTTTAATTAAAAAAAATGTTTTTGTTATTACATGTCATAGGAAGGAAAATTCATATTTCTCTTTTTTCCCTTGAATTTCAAGAAAGAAGCTGTTTTTTTTTTTTTTTTTTTTTTTTAGTGTAACAGGTGAAGAAAATCATTCTTCCATTTTAACTTTCATTATTTAGCGACAGTCTACATGGGGAGGTTTAGCAATCTCTTGGTCGAAAAATGTCTTTGGATCAGGTTTAATATTTTTTTTTTTATAATAATTTGTTGCTGGATATGTCTATATTCAAATACTTGGGTACTCAGTATCAAATGGACACAACACTGATATAGCACCAAGAATAGTCCAAGCAGAAATGAATTTCCAGAGAATGAAATGGTACTAGCAAATAACTTCATCTCCATTCACAAAAGAAGAGCCCTGAAGAGAGAAACTGGAACATCTTTTGACAATTTGAATATTAAAAAAAAAAATGCAGGAAAAGCAGCGAGAAAATATGTTCCATGGACTTACAAAGTAGCTAAATATAGGATGAGTGACATAATTTCAGGTCAACACATTATCAGCTTATTTTGTCCCCGTTTAAATTTTTTTTTTAAATAAGGTTTTTGTTTTCTCATGTGAAAATAAAATTGCTACAGTTGCTAAAACCTTACATAAAAAATAAACATTTCTTGATACAATATTGTTGGAGCTTGTTTAAGTTCCATCATTTTTGAGTTCATATCTTGATGCAAATATTTATTGCTCCTCAGACTCTCTCTGATATATCTCAGCGTGAGAGATTTAGGGATGGAATGTCATGCTTCAGCAACATTCTCCGCCCTCAGAGTCGCGGTATGCTTCGTTTGTCAAGTGCAGATCCAGAAGAGAGCCCTGTTATTGACCCAAAATATTTGGAGAAGGAGGTGGATGTAGACACTCTCCTCTCAGGTGATATTAAAGCTAAAAACTGGAGACAAGCTTAAATAAAATGGTCTTTGGACAAATTGAATACCTGCCTGCAAATATTTTAGGAGCTGCATTTATAAGTTTCGTAAATCTTAAGTTCAATCATTATTGGGTTTTTGTTGAAACTGATGGAATTCGTTTTCTTATTGTCTTTGTTGATTTAATTTTAAGTTATGTTTGCCTTTTGATTCAGTTCAGAAATATTAAAACTACTCTCATAAGCAAGCATCATTTTTTTTTCTGATTAAGATTCATATTATCCATATTTGACCAATAACACTAAGCTCTCTTGTATTTTATGCCACTATAAAATTCATTTAGCTCTAGCAGCAATCTAGTAAAGCTATCATATTTATTTTGTATATTCAATAAATAGCTAAGCCTTTAAAGAAAAACATCATTAAAAACTTTTGAAACGTTCAGTTTTGTTTGGCATTTTAACAGAATAGCATTACTTGTAAAGGCGATACTATCAGACAGTCAGAATAGCTTAAATTTGTGACACATGATTTTATCAAATCTTTCATAGGTTCTTTTATGCTATGAGGAAAATCCTGTATAGAAGTATTATAAAATTGTCCTAGTGGAAATATGTAAATAATTCATGGTGCCATCATTTTATCCAAGCCACTCAGCTCTAAAGCTAAGAGGTGTGAGAAAGCAGCTGTGAAACATTTGCAAAAGCTCTTTTTTTTTTACTTTCTAATCACCTCGAGTGAGAAAAAGGGATTTAAACAAAATATTATTCTCTCTTCAGATATTCAATTACATAAAAATGATCCATTCATTATTTGGCATCCCTCTTTTTATAAATATCACAGGAGTAAAGCTTTGCAAAGAGCTTGTGGGTACACCATCAATGAAAAAGTTGGAAGCAGCCTACGCTGAGCTCCCATCCTCTGCCTGCCCTGGTCTTGAATTTGATAGTGATGATTACTGGCGTTGTGTCATCAGAGCTCGTGCCCAGCCGGCAGCAAGACCTGTTGGGACTTGTAAAATGGGTGGTGCTGATGACCCCTTAGCAGTTACTGATCCCCATCTCAGGTTTGTTTTTTTTTTTACAAAATTGATTAGGTCCCATTAAAAAAGGGTAACAATATTAGAATTAGACATACGACCAATTACAATATTCACTATATAATGAATTCTCTGTCAGAGAATGAAACAACTAAATACAACTGTGAACTTTTTGTATTTGTTTTCACTTTTTGCTTTTTTTTCTTATTTCAGGATAAAAGGAATAAAGAGTCTCCGGGTTGTTGATGCATCTGTAATCCCATCACTTCCATCAGGAACAACTTACATTCCTACAATTATGGTTGCAGAAAAGGCAGCAGATTTGATCAAAGAAGCACAGATTTAAAAAAGTTAAATAGAAAAATATTCATGTAAAAACTTGATCACAAACATATGTTTCTGTGAACATAATAATAATTTCCCACTTCTGTCCTTGTTTTGGGTTGTTTCAATAATTCAAAATATTATCAAATCCACTTTTAGATGAATATCTTTTGTACTTTTATATTTTGTAGCACATGTTTTAATAGCATGCATTGCTGCATGTAAAAAACAAAGAGGTCAAACCATCCTGAAAATCTGTGAAAGTTAAGATGACTATGCCAGACCTGCCATTCATTCCACTATGATCTGAACCATTCGTTTTTATTTTTTATCTGGCGTTCTGGTTTTTCAAAATCTATAGGACTGATTCAAATTTTTTTTTAACCTTAAATACTCATTGGCATCTTTGACTATATTTGAGAACAACCTATCATAGTAAGGTGGACATTTTTTTAAAACATTGAATCCATATCAATTTATTCTTCCCATAGATTAAGCTATAGCAGCACTAAAGATACACAACCAAGATCTAGGGCAAGCTTGTAATTTGCTGTATTTTGGTTGAGAGCAAAGGTCTTGATGTTAACTAACTGAGACATAAAGAAATCAACTTAGATTCTAGGCTAAATATCACGTTTAGTTGGGTTTTTTTTTCATCATAGCAGAACCACCAGCTAATAAATATCATGTTTATCAGAACTATAGATACAGGTCACAACAGATTAAACAAGCACATGTGCACAAACTTCAGAATTGGCACAAACTGCAACTGTCCCTGTGGAAATGGTGCTCAAAAATCTTACAGGAATGCTCAATCCACTCAGAACTAAGACAACAGTCCTGGCTGCAACCCTAAAGGCTCCAAGAAAAGCCAATGGCACTAAACAAAACCTGTTCCAAACTTTGAAGTATGTCAGAGCCACCAGACTCCAAATTTGACAGACTGCCAATCTCCCAGGAATGCAAAAGAGGACGGAGAAGAACTACCAACAGAGCTGTACGTATTTATGGCCATTCTTAAAAACTGAAAGGCACCATTATGATTTTCTTTGATTATGTCACATAAATGTAAATCTTATTGTTGCCAGGACATGAACCGGCTTGTGCAAAACCAAATTTTTTAATAAATTATAATATAATATTATCATCAATAATAGGATTTGTATGTGCACATATTTTCTCCCAATGAACTAGATATATACATTGAAAGCCATGATGTGAACATACATTGTTTGCCAGCAATCAAACTTGTTTTTTCTTCCTGTAGGCAAAATGAATTAAATCATTCAGATTTTATCGGTAGGTTCAGAATTTTTGATAGAATGGTTCAGATTATCTACTTTTGAGATAAGCAGGTCTGGCCCGTACTCACTATGTGCAGATTGCATACTATGTTCCTGCAGTATTTTTTTTTCAATATATATTAGAAATCAAATTTAGCTATTCATTATTAGCGACTATTATTTTCAATATGTACTCTTTTATTTTGGTAATACATTGCTGCAAACAATCAAAACAATTGCACATTTTTTATTTGGTGAGATAAGAGATATGTTTTGGTTGATGATTGTATACCAACATAATTTATTTTTTTCTTAATAATTTTAAGTGTATAATACTTAAAAAAATAAGTCTATTTAGTAATTCTTAACTAGGCATTTCCTTTTCGGAAATTTTTCTTATCTCATATTGCATCATGGATATTCTCAAGTTGCTGTTTTGTAAGTTTTTACTTACTTTCACTATATGCATATGATTATAATTCCTCACAAGTTCATTTTTGTGTGTATTTTATCAGTTAGATGTTGTGCAGTTTTGATTTTTATTTAGCACCCATACAGTGCTGTACTTATCTATTCTTGGTTTTCAGAATATTTTCATACATATATCTTAAGTCATTTTAATTTATCATCCTTTATATTAACCGGATTCTACACTCTTTGTGTTCTTTTTGGAAAGTTGGCATAAATATTTAAATATTTTGTGTTTTAATTTTTGGTTGTCAATGTCAATGATTTACTGGTCCACATCATAAAATGTATTTATTACAGGTTAAAAATGTCCATGCATGTTGAGACTCTTATCTACTTTGCATTTAAAAAAAAAAGAGCACTTTATTGCCATGTTTGTACTTAGCCACTTATTTTTGGGAGTGTGATCCATTTTTGCTTTGAAGTTTATTTTTTTTTACTTAGTTGAAGGACTGTTCGCAGTTATGGGCTATGTTTTTGTTATGTAGTTTGTGTTAGAAACATATTTCTACATGTACTTATATGTAATAATTTTAGGAATAGAAGAAAAGAGATTTTATAAGAGAGAAAAATATTTGCCTTTGAAAGGAAAGTTGCATATGAATCCTTATCCTTACTTATTTTTTAACTTTTTATGGTTTGGACACGTGTGCTCAACATATCTATTAGTTCAATATCACGCAAAATATTTGTTGGACATCTTTTTATGAGCTCCATGCCTGTGCAATTAAGGCTCAATATCTTACCATCAAGTTTGTGCTGATCATTCCATAAAATTGGACACAATATGCATCACTTGGTGCTAAAAACTTGCTTGCATTATCATACATTAATCACATTCTATGATGCATTATATTTTAAAAAAGTATAGATTTATATCAACATAGTATTTAACTATAAACACCTTTGCCTTTCATACTAGAAGCAATAATTCCACTAGCAAAAAAAAAACAAAACAAAAAAAAAGAAAATTCAAAATGTTATGAAAAGGGCAATCTAGATTGCTTGTTTGCGTGCCATTCTGCTTACTCACCTGTACCATTTTGTACATATAAATTTATGATATACAATGGAATCCACGTAAATTTACTAGCTGAAGAACAGTTCTTGCTTCATGTCAAACCCTTTGGACAGTCCCATTTTGTTTTCCTTATTTTATCTTATGTTTGTAGTCTACAAATTATTCTGGTTCCAATGTGCTAAAACTAGACTCTACTTTAACCCCCTTCCCTATAAGTAATCCTTAATTCACATTGAGAAATTGGGTTAATGGTCCAAATAATTAGTACATAAAGACTTGCGATGTGGAACATTGATTAAATAACTGAAAAAGCATTTAGTTGTGTTGTCATACAACAGTTATCTTTCATATTTTCTTTGACTACAGATTCTTGTATATTTCAAGACAATTGACCAAAGCGAATTTACCTCAAGTTTTTTCCCCTCATGATTGTGTTCAATATGATCCCATTTCAATGATCTTGATTAGACAAATAATTTCTTTGCTATAGTACATTATATTTCTGTAGACATGAACTCATTGATTTTAAGGAAATTTGGAGCAAAACAGTATAGTAATGAACAAATATTTATTTTGTCTGAAAAAATCTCACGCCCCATTGGTGGTTTTTTTTTTTTAATTTTTTACTTTCAACTTTGCTAAGTTTTTCATTTGAGGGTCCAAAGAGGGTTTTAAAAAAACAATAAATTATGGACATTTTAAGTTTTATAATTATAATGCTGCAAGGTAACATTTAAGTTGTCAATATTCCTGAAAAAACGGCTAATCCTTTTTTTTTTCTTCCTGATCTGAATGAGTGAACTTTCAATAAATATAGCTTGGTACATCCTGTTAAACTGTTTGTGAACCACATGTATTTTTCCTCCTTATTTTTTTTTATGTTGTTAGGTACAAAAATAACTTTAATTACATTTCACAGATCTTAAATGACATACATTGTGGCATATTTATTGCTGTTACTCATATCATTAACAATACTACTACTATCGATTTAAATTCTTTCGTTTGCACTGAACATATGTAAGAATTATACTTTAAGTGTGAAAGATCATGGATCAGGTTTAAAAAGAATATAGGTTGAAGTTAGTGGCAGGAGATATTTTATTCCATCATTTCTTAGTACATAAATATGGTTTTCGACAGCATAGAATATTTCATAATCGGTCCTATGACTTCATTCTATAAAATGAGTGAAATCAAAGACAGGTAGAGTATCACATTTACATGCATGTTGAAATTCATTCAAAGAAATATTATCTTTAACTGTTTTTTTCATTGGAAAAGGGGGGAGGGGATGTTGAATAGTGAAATAGGCCTAGCTTTGAAATAGTATCAGATATCTATTTCTTTACCAAAGAGATGTTTGGTCAGCCTTTCTCTGGTCATAAGATGCAGGTGTGTGGTTTAGATCTAGAGTTATGAAAAGAAGAACCCTCTCAAAAAATTAAATTCCATGATTGAAAAATAGACTCATGAGCAGCTTGGCACAGGGAGTTTTTTCTTTTTCTTTCAGATATAGACCATATCAAAATTATACTCTTGATTTTGATTTTATTTTGATGAATTTTGAATTTCCAAACAATGAAATCATTCAATTCTGCTTTGAGATCTACAGTTGATCTTTAAATTTAGATTAGTTCTTCCTTTTTTCTCTTTTTTTTTATAACATGATCTCAAATAGAAAGACGAGGGCTTTTTTTAGGTTGATGCTTTTATAATACTTAGGTTATGGATAGATTTTACGTTAGTGGAAAGTAAAGCATGGAAATATTAGATGGCAATTTGTAAAATTGATCTTCACCTGCAATTTAATTATCGTTGTTTACTCTTTGCCGCAATTATTTTTATTTTTATTTTTTTTTTCCTAGCATAATTTTAATTTCACATAGTGTTTGGAGATAAATTAAATTATTTGTTTCAAAGCTCATCTTTTTCATGTGTATATGGTGAACTGGCAAAACCATTTCAAAATTGTCATTGCCATAGTAAATCTCTCTTGGTCAGGAAATCTCCTGAAAAAATCTGTCCCACTCATCCAACTCAGGAGCTACACAGGGGCTCTTCTTTGGGATAATGCTTTGTAATATTTCAATTTACACAGGGGATGCTTCCTAGGAAATTTTACATTCATACAGTAGGTCGTAAAAATTAGGTGTTTTAAAATAGCAGTTGGCCTGCCAGCAGCGATAAAGAACAGTTTTATTGTATTCTGTTGGTTTTATATTGGGGCAAATGTGTATACATGTATTTGGTTTTTTAAAAAATGATCTTGGATACAATTTTTAAAAATTCTAATTTTAAATATTCTAGTTTCAGCTTTCAAAATTTCAATCATTTTTTTTTAATCAGTCCTCGGTGCATATTTCAACTTCTCGCGATTCAGTGTTGTATTCAAGCATGATTCATGAAAGCTACTATAAACAATCATTTCAGGCAGTCATGTGCTGTGATTTTGTAAAACATTTTTTATATATTTATTTATAATTCTTTAGCAAGCTTTGGTATATATATATATATATATATTTATAAAATAATGCCATATAAATTACCCTATAAAATCTATTAATACATTCCTAATATGTTAAAATGTGTGCATATGGCTCAAGTTGCATATAAAACGATTTATCCTTTCAGGAAAATATTTCCTTAGACATGTTTATTTCAAACTAAAAAGAGCAATAAAGTTTTATCATGATAGCAAAGAATTCACACGAAAGCTTTTTTTTTTCTCATAAAATTTCAAATCAACTTTAACTTTCTCATTGTGGATATGCAAAGACAGTGATATTGTTTAAAAAGTACTATTTGTTTCAGTTGAGTGTCTCTTATAAAATAGTTTTAAACCTTCTTTATCCTGGTAGTTCTAGTAGAAGTGCCATTTTTGTTTTAATCCTGTGCATATTTATTGAACTAATCTAACCATGAACTCTAATATGAGTAAGTTCCGAGTATCTTTAATAGGTTACATTTGCATAATTATATTTTTTTGTTGTTGAAAATTTTGACATTATCTTTCTGGTGCCTGAAATTTAGATATTTTGCCTCACCACATAAAAAAGTTGTTTTCTTCTTTATCAATACATTAATGCTTTTTAATAAAAAGTCAGTACATGTATTCTTTTTTGTTCTTTTATTGGCAAAAATCAGCCATCAGTGTAAGGTCCTCACTAGTGCCATTCTACTTTTGGTTGAGGTAAAAGGGTTAGAACCAGATTGAATGTCTAAGTTTGAGTAGATGGAACAGCTTATCAGTAGTCAGTGACATCATTTGTGGACTTAAGTGTGAATTTATAAACAAGGGAAAAGTCTTAAATGTGAGAAAGTATATAAATTATTATTGATTTATAAAAATGATGCCATACCTAATCAGTAAAGGATATTTTCCCATGTCACATTCCCATAAAAATAAATCACCCATATGCTGCTTTTTAATTTTTTTCTGAAGGTTTTTATTGTCATGGCAGATATCGTGTTAATAGTCTCAAAAGTAAGCTAACTCAACAGTTTAAAATTATAGATGATGTGAATCTGTGAATTAGTGCATGTAGGGCTGATATACTGACAGAATAAGTGAGAAGGTCTACTGTAGCATTAGTTTTAGGTTTTTCACAAAAATAAAATTGTTGTTTGCACTTCATTGCAATACACATGTATGTTTATTTAATTGACATTTGCATGATATTTGCTTTGATTGAAGAAAATAAAGCTAGTTTTATTACATAAACTTAAGATTTTTTAATCTTTGAGGAACCCTTTCCAATTAGAGAAAGATGAATAAAAGGAAAAACAAAAAATCATTTTGTTGCGAATGTTTCTAATTTTTAAAAAATATTAGATGCTATAACACTTGTCTTATGAATGCAAATGCTCACAATGCTTTTAGATTTATTAATCAGAGATAAGAATTTTCTAAGCAATTGAAGGATTTATTCTCTAAACATATTGGTAATCTTCTGTGGAGAGCAGTAGAGTATATGAAACAATTGTTTTAAAATTCTCAGAGAATTTTGAACTTTTACTATTAAGTGTATAGTAAATGTAGGCTGCAGGCCATCATACATGAGTCGTGATGGAAAAGAACAGTTTCACAAGTAGTATACCTTTTTTTAATTAACCTTTCCCTTTCTCTTTATTACAAATTTAATCAAATAGTAGT
Source organism: Elysia crispata (assembly GCA_033675545.1). Taxonomy (NCBI): domain Eukaryota; kingdom Metazoa; phylum Mollusca; class Gastropoda; family Plakobranchidae; genus Elysia; species Elysia crispata. Next base: position 33,971 of record JAWDGP010006121.1, read on the forward strand.
TTCAAAGAATTACATTTTTTTTTGTTATATTTTCTGTGTGATTTGTGCTTGTGGTTTATTTTTCTTTAGGTTGAGATAATGAAATTCACATGAAAATTTTAGTATTTAATAATTTACTCAATACTTTTTGCACATTGGCGACTTCAGAAATACATGAAGACACTAAAATCAATATATATATATATCGTTACAAATTTAAAAGGGTGAAATAGAGATTAAAAATATGACTTTATTAATTTGCTTCTATTTTGCACTTTATAAAATCTTTTGGTTTCCCATTAATTATTTTTGTGTCTCTCATTTGAATGCAACATCTTTGAAGTTTCAAGAAAAGAAAATGAAGTCAATAACATCTCTTATGCAATATGAGTTGTTAGAAAAGAAAAAAAAAAGAAATCAAAACCATCAAAATAATCAGAAAAGACTTTAACAAATAAATTGAGGTAAAGATTTCCAACTACTCAAATCAAATTGATTTGATATATATATATATATATGTGTTCTGTTGTAACATTAAAATATAATTTACTGCACTTTTTTTGTTTATTTATTGTGAATCTGCATTGTCAGATTGGTCTGTGATCTCTAGACAGATGTAAGTTTTGTTTTTTTCATTAATAAAGATATATTTGCATTGATGTTCATGTGTTTCCGTTTGTTTTTACTTTTTTTTAACATGAGTTTTTATTCATTTAGAAATATCACAACCTAAAGCCACCAGTATATATCATTCCTGTTTTTTTTCATTTCTTCTCTGATTTTAGTTAAAACAGAAACAGTGCTAGCTATCTCATTCTAAATGAGCAGTATTTCACAAGCTTCAAAAAGTTGCATTTGAAAATACATATCATATATTGTTTGGGATGTCTCATGCAATTTTCATCTTTAGACCGCTTAAAAAATTGAAAATGTAGATTTCAACATCTTTAAATGCAACTTGAGCATTGTGTAAACTATTTTGCTTGTGTGCACACATCTTTGCTGTCAATGTATTACCAATTTTATCTGGAGAGCTTACATGTGAAAGGAATGTCCTTTGTTGAGCATATAACACAAAATACGAAGTTTTACTTTAAAAGCTTCTAGCCCTTAAAGAAGTACAATGTCGCAGTGGAGCTTTGTGAATAGTTGTATAGCACCATCAAAAAAACAAAAATAGGTAGAGTGCAGCTCCTAAAGGTACAAAACAATACAAAACACGTGAGCTTTCGGCTTTATGTCTTCGTCAGACACAAAGACAAGAACAACAAACCACACAAGGATATTCACATATATAAATTTGAAGTAAAAACTATAAAAAAAGAAAAAAAAATTATGTGTGTGTGTATAAATTGTAAAAGGTTATATATAGAGAGATGTACCCCCTCTCTCTCTCTCTCTCTCTCTCTCTCTCTCTCTCTCTCTCTCCTTATCTATCTATCTATCTGTCTTTCTCTTTCTCTTGCACTCCCAATCTCCAACTATCATTTTCTTTCAGGTATATTTTTATTAAATTCTTATCTCTTTAGCACACTTGTCTTTTTGGAGTTTAATTTATTTATTTCTTCATTCTTTTATGAATAAATAATTTAGTCAATTTTTGACAAAATATTTTTTAATTAGTGTTTTTATTTTTTTCTCTTTATATATATATATATATATGTTTATATATTTCTTTTGTGTGTATGTGTACTTCCACATTATTTATCCCCCCCCCCCCCTTTTTTTTTTGTACATCTTTTTATATATAACCTTTTACATATTTATATATACACACACACACACACATATATATATATATATATATATATATATATTTTTTTTTTTTCCTTCTTTTTTATAGTTTTTACTTCAAATTTATATATGCGAATATCCTTGTGTGGTTTATTGTTCTTGTTTTTGTCTCTGACGAAGACGTAAAGCCGAAAGCTCAAGTGTTTTGTATTGTTTTGTACCTTTTGGAGCTGCACTCTACCTATTTTTTTTTTACGGTGCTTCACAACTAGCCCTCAAAGAGTATTCTAATCTATGAATTTTTTCTGTTGTTTTTTGAAGAAATCATATTCATGCAGAATTTATCAATATGTTGTCTCTGTGCCGAAACGAAACAGACTTTCAAAACAATATTAATATAGTGAGATATCCAATGTGTTTCTAGTTGTACTTTTATATATTTCACTAAGAGCATTTCTACATCATCACCATCACCGTTGTCATTATCATCAAACATCTTTCTTTTTTGTCAGCTATTTTCTTAACATCAGTCCAAGATTTTACAGTTTTCTGAGCATCTTGAGTACGGACGTTTCTACTGCTGCCCGATTTTTTAAACCAATGCTCTCTTTGTAATATTGTCACTATTAGTGTGCTTTGTGGAGAAATAGAGCATTTGTTTGCTATCAAGAACCATTGTTTTATAGTAATCTTAGCACTTTTTTTTTCAATTTATAACATTTGACAATATTTGTCCCCATTCCATGAATCTTACCGGACTGTCTATAGAATCAACTATGGACTGCAACGGTGTGCATATATTTTGCTAATGAAAGTTCGAAAAGCAAAATAGATATAACCAATTTCTTGAAAACTCAGCAGTGTGGATAAAAATGTATGCATCTAATACTTTAGTGGTATTATGCAATATATGTAGGCTTAGGCTCATGATGATTGCACTTTGAAGCATCGAGTCGTCAAGTTTTAGCCCAATGTTTACTGAGAAACGGTATTTTTTGCAATTGCTCCTGAATCTCCGAATGGAATTGTACAAAGGATTTACTTAAGAATCTTACAAAATGACCATATATGCTATTAACGAATTTTCCGACTTAAAAGTTTCTTGAACTGATGAAAATAAAGAGCTTCATATATTAAGCTCAGTACTATCACAATGTGACTTATACCTACACATCTTCTATATCCCATATATTCTTGGTAGTGCCTCACTCAAGAAAGAGCTTAGACTCTTGTTTTTGCGTAGAAAAGCTACGAAGCTTGATTTGTTATAATGAATAAATCAAAAGTTAACTTTGTTTTTCTTTAAAGGAAATCATGAAATCAATTGAAACCATCCCTCAGTACTTGAATTATTTATGTAACCTAGAAATCCATAGAACCAAAAGCTCCTCCAACAACAACAACAACAACAACAACAACAACAACAACAACAACAACAACAACAACAACAACAACAACAAAAGTGATGAACAATAAAAAAGATTAAAGACAGCAGTAAAAATTATACATGACAACCAAAAGAATATAAAAAAAATCCAATCATAACGACAAATATAATTTATAAAAAAAAAATACTATACTCTTCCTTCAGTTTGGCCGATCTTTCTTTTCAACTAAAAAAAAAAATGGATGTACTGAATTCATTCAAGATATGGGCAATTTTGCTACCTGTCAGTTTCAATAAACACGAAATCCTTCCTCGTTCAATTAGTAAACCTCTTTATTTAAAGAAATTATGCTCATTAGTTACCATAGCTGTGATGAATAAAACCTAGAGAAAAAAAAAGAAGGGTGTGTGATAAAAAGATAGCGGAAGA
>JAWDGP010006121.1:42500-80000 GCA_033675545.1 Elysia crispata
TTTTCTGTTTTCCTCAGCGTTATTTCAACTTTAATGAGAGATTTGACATTATGTTTTGCTGAGTATGTTCAAAGAAATTTTACACCTGATATATGATGGATCTCGGTAAAATATTCTAAAATTCTAAAGCTGGCAACTGACCCAACTTAGATCTTTTTTCACACAGCTTTTGTTTGATTTCTTAAGGATCTGTTCAGCTATTGTGTGAGAAATTATTATTTGCTTCAAAACACTGCATAGGCAAATCATACTGCACAAAAAGATTAGTACTATTCATTTCCAACAATTAACTGATTTGCGAAATGTCATGATATCTTATTAAAACAAACGATGATCTCAGGTTGAAGTGTCTTCAAACCTGAAGTCACCAAAAGATTAAATTAGAAACACGCCATTCTTTGGGCTTAAGAAATACAGCATGTACTTACAAAAAAATTGCATGAAATGTTTTTTTTTAACAATACCAAATATAAATTTTTCATCAATTTTTCTCTTCAGCACAAATCTTTTTACGTTTATTTTGGCAAAAACATCAACTGGACAAATCTATCGAATTAATGACATAAAAGCAGAAGAAAATTCGACTGTAAAAACATATGAACTGAAAGGGAATGTCGAACTCTCCAAATCACAAAAGGTCCAAAGTTCTATAAAGACTAAATACGAATCCAACGAGAAAGATGGCATGAAACTCCCGCTCTGAATGAGTAGCCGTGGTTAAAAGAATTGTATAAAACTAAAAAAAAAAAAAACTATTATAAAAAGATGCGAGGGGAAAAAAAGGAGAGTTAAGATGGCTATGGATTACACGTTTTGGAATAAAATGAACTTACAAATACTGTATTTATGTACCAGATTCATATACCAGAATAGCCTGTCACACCCCTTTCGAAAAGAAAATTGAATCTATTGTAAAAAACATAATATATATTTTCTAAACACGATGCACAACATGCAACTATAAAAAACCGAAAGTAAAGAGATAGTTACCAAAATTGCAACATATTTCCTCAGTTCTATTAGTTCAACAATAGCCTTCTGGAGCTTTGAGCGGCAAGAACTATCATTTATCTTCTCGTCTGCCCCGAGGGTCCGGGCCGAGTCTCCATCTTCATACAGTTCGAGGTTAGCCTGCGAAAGGTAGTTCTGGATGGATTCAGGCCAGTTTCCCTCCTGAAAGTTAAACACGTTTGTCACAGGTATTACCAATTACATTAAGGCGTGTGCCATGATGTCAGTACAGAGAATGAAAGTAATGACTTTGATTTCCCCCTGTTGGATGCACAATTTAGCTGTAAAGTGTTTACAGTTTGTTCTGTTCAAGAAGCCTTCAAATCATAGATTTTTAAACTCTTCGTCTCGATTTTATAACCAGAGGCTGGAAACATCACTTCCATATTTCAATTAAAAACAATTAAACATGCCAACAACTGTGGGCCGCAAATATTCAAACATATGTGCAATTATTTTGTGAACAGTTTTCCTTAGGTCTAGCTATTTGAAGGGAACATTTCTTGAAAATATATTCTGGTCGGTCTTCCAATCTAAGATCGAACTGATGGCATTGGTATATGCTAGCTCTCTCATGGATCAGCACTGGGTTTTCCAACTTTAAGATTTCAAATTTTGGTCCCGCTTTTAATAAAAATAATGGTGAGGGGAAAAACCTTTTTACCGAGACAAATTTTTTTTCTGAGAGATGGTCGTCGTTGGAAACGAGGATCTTGCTTAGCAGGCTGGGATGTCGCAAATTGATGGATGACGCAGCAGATGATGATGAAGGTGAAAGGTTGAAACTTGGATCAGACCGCTTGCCGTTACCTAAATATTAAAATAAATAAATTTTAGATTAAAGATATATTTATATAATTATAATTGCGCTCAGGCCGAACAATTTGTAAACGTGTGGAAAACATTACATGGAAACGAAAATGACGTTGTTTGACGATGCTATAATAAATGTTGGAAGTAAATTTGCTGTGTAATGAAAAAATGTAGTTACCTCCTAATCTATCGAGTGTTAATTCATTAATTCGAGCTATATGTTTTACTTATTATTTTATAAGGTTCATCGCATGGGATTATTTCTATTCGGCACATGAGACAAAAGCCTTGAATATTTCACAACATGCTTTAAGCAATCATCGGCGCTTTAATTCACTGATTAAAAATCATCACAGCGATTTAGGAGAGCTGCCCAGAAAGACAATGTTACAAAATGGAATGAAACTCACAATCACTGTTAATTTCTTTAATTTCAAGCATGGGTGAGAAAACTGCCCGCTTGAAAAATTACATTTCTGCGACCTTTTTTAGAATAGCTTACTGGACAAATACTGTTTACTGAATTATGCATATCTACACACATACCTGATAGAGAGATAGATATATATTTATATAAGTAAACAGATAGATAGATAAATAGTGTGGAGAGAAAAAGAGAGAGGAAGAGAGTTTAAATGGGCGTCAGATTGAAAAGGATACACATGTAATTGAAGACAGAGACGGATTAATGAAGTAAAGATTGGATGATTCCATGAACAACTAGTTAAAGCTAAATAAATCATCACTGTTATTGTTGCTAAAATAGCTTTTTTGATATAAAGAAATCAACACCATAACTTATTTAGTTACTGATGAAACAAATCAATTCCACAATTAATCGCAAAAGTGGAAAACAGTAACTAACAGTTAATTGATTTCATTACTGGCTGTGGTACTAACGACCAAAGGCGGACAGCTCTTTGTTTTGAACCTTTACGATTTTGAAATCTCTAATAGAATAAGCTGCTCACGGTTTTTTTAAAAGGTTATAAACACAAAGTGATTTAAAAATTTAAAGATATTGAATATGCCTTCACATTCATGGAGAGGCAGAGAAAATATGTGTTAGTCGCATATAAAGTGCCACCGCCTCAAATATTTCTCGCCACTTTTTTATTTACATGTAGATTAGGAATTGTTCTGTTTGTGCTCACTTTCTATGATCTTAGCATTTGATCGTGGGACATATTCTGTTAAAAATATTGGCCAAAAGATTATAGGCATGATTCTGATGGTTTAGAATGAATCTGAGAAAAATATAGCAGTATTTTAAAACTCATTTTTTCCTCACATATTGATGTTTTTTAATTCCTGATATACCTGTATACAAGAAAGATGGTATTGAAGAAGTCTGTAAGATAGGTTCATCTGTAAGATTTTTATACCGTCTTCATATTTCGGTTGTTTCTTAAATTAAGTATTTCTTTTAACAAAGCCTTCATCAAATACACAACTACCAATACCATGTTTATCATGATATTCATACTACTACTACTACTACTACTACTACTACTACTACTACTACTACTACTACTACTACTACTACTACTACTACTACTACTAACTACTACTACTACTACTACTACTACTACTACTACTACTACTACTACTACTACTACTACTACTACTACTACTACTACTAACTACTAACTACTACTACTACTACTACTACTACTACTACTACTACTACTACTACTACTACTACTACTACTACTACTACTACTACTACTACTACTACTAACAACAACAACAACATCAAGAACATCATCAATAACAAAAAGAACAGTAATAATAATAGTAATAATAAAAATAATAATTATGATAATGATTATGATGGTGATGATCATGATCATGATGATGAAATTGATGACATTGATTATTATGTTATGTTACACTGGAAAAAAATTCAGACATTTACTTATACACGAATGCTATTTAGTGCCATGCAACCACAAACCTCGGCGAGGAAGAAACAAATGAGGCATTCAATCAAAATTAATAGAGATATTAGACAGGCTCAAGGCAAATGATGTGTAATAATGGGTGCTTTTAAAGCAATGTTGAGGATAAAGAACCAGGAATTTGATGAGAACACAAGAGTCCATCTACCGCATGAAATTAAAAAAAAAAAAAACCGAACAGACAAACGGCTCCGCTTTTGCTAAAATGTTACCCTCTAAACGGGTTTTAACTTATCTTTGGAGGACTTTTCCTTCAAATCAGAACGTTAAGGGTACCTGGTGCTCAACTAAACTTAAGGAAAACCAAATCAACCACATTCCGGAAACAAATTAAACAAGGTTATTGCAAGATATCATATTGTACAGATAAGATGCTGTAGATCTTATTACCATCTAATCAATATAAGACCTTGCATTGACAGGAAATCAATAGAGAGAGAAGAAAAGAGCTTGTAAGAAACAAATACAAAGTGTAAATTGAATAAATGAAGGAAAGATTCAAGTTTAAAGCTGAAACTTTGATATAAATAAAGTTTTATACTTCATCAAATAGGATTGTATTTGAACATGTGGTGGAGCTTGTGATGAGATATGGCCACACTAGTACAGTGGTATCCAAAGCCCACGAGGACTTTGTGGAGGAAAAGAAAATTAAAAAAGAAAACAAATCAAACGAAACACAATTACGACATTAAATATTTCTTTTAACTACTTTCATTCTTCGCTGGAGAAACTCCTCAAAAACTTTTAGAGGTTTTGCAATGCAACACCAGAAATATATCACTTAAATAAAAACCAGCATTTAGACCGTAACAATTTAAAGAAAACGTCGAACACTCACGAAAGGATAACCGACCGCTGCAAAGGGCTCAAAACTTTAAAGGAGTTTCCTAACAACCTCATAATAACACCGCTGTTAAAGAACCGACTGACAATGGTTTAGAGTCTATCTATCAACAGTGCGACATACCGACAAAGACAAAATCGAATAAGCCATTTGTGGTTAATAATGGAAAAGCAGCAGGGCCAAATTGGATATGTGCTAAAAGGCTAACTAGCTTAAACAACAATAATGTAAGAGTTGGCAAATTCTTTGAAGACCTCTGAACCCAAGGAACATTACCAAATAAAAAAAATGCAAAGAAGCTCGCAGAGTAAAGATACCGAAAACAAAAAGAAAAAAGAAAGCGTAACAAAGGAATTAGATTTCTCTCAACACGTTTAAGGTAAAAAGTCTTTTCAGAGATTGAAATGCGTCGAACAGATTTAACAGCAGACAGATGATTTGAAGATGAACAGGAAGGTTTTAAACAGAACAGATCATGCGTCCCAGATAGCAACACTGAGAATCAGTGTGTCTAGTGTCTTCATCCAGCTTTTCTCTCACTTTTATCTATTGATGACACTCTGAAAAATATATTTAAAAGTGTCAAAGATGGAATAATACTGTTGCAATAATAATAATAAAAAAAAAGGATTTCGCAGATATCATCTTCACAATGTTACAGCAGAGCCATGAAAAAAGTCAAGGACAAAATAATATTTTTTTCCACTACATAAAGAGAATCACCAGTAAAGAGATACTTAAAGCAGAATCAAGTATAAAGACGACAAGGACAACATTTGTGATGAACTGAAAATCTAAGGAACATAAACTGATGGCCAGTTTTAATTGAATCCATTAGATTAGTCTTAAAAAATAAAGTCATACCTCTCAATCGAGGGATTAAAAAAAATAAGGTAATACGAGTACATATCGTCTAAAGAAAAGTCGAAAGTTTTTTTAGAATGCGCAAATGCAAGGGAAGAGAAACAACCACAAACCTAATGAAAAGAAAACTACAACGAGAAAAAAGGAATTCGATTGTACACATTTTAAGGAAAGAAAACTTTTCACAATATAAAATATGTTAATAGATTTTTATGGTCTGCTTTATCTTCTTTTTCCTCTTTCATTCTTGATCTCTTTTTTACCTTCTTTCATGTGTCTTTCTTCTTGAGCTAAAATCATTTTTTACATTTATTTTGCTCTAACCCTTGGCAAATTCAATTTATGTTCTTATGGAAACAATGCCATGTTAAATATATATATATGTGCACAAGGTCGTAATACATAATTATTTCTTTTTAATAATCAGAAGGTGTGAATTGTTAAAAAATAATCATAAAGCTGAAAATCCTCAGGACAAGGGCAGAAAATTATCTTAAAATTCACACTAATTTTCATGATATGCAATACTTAACTAAGCTGGAAGAGAGAATGCAGCAATTAAAATATTTTTTTTTGTTTTTATTATTTTTAAAAAAAAATTAAAGATATTCTTCTCTTAAAACTTTTAAGCAAAGAATCATAAAAATACAAATAAAAAATAAATCAAATAAAAAACAAAACGGTTATTAGAAGAATTCCTGATGTACCAACATCTCACTGAGACTTTTCAATATATACATGGATAAAGAGATTATGTCATATACAACATTATACTCATAATACTCTTGCCTCGACTGAAAAAAGTGGTCCCTATCGAGAGAGGATGACAGAAACAGTCAAGAGCAGTGATCAGTTTTCTCGTTTCAACAAAATTTGTGGAAACTGACTTTTAGTTACAGCAGTCAGCTGCGTCTGTGTTTATGAACCTCAAGAACTGCTAGCCACGATTAAGTCCTGAAAATTGGACTGCTTGCAGAGTGTTGAAAGACTGCTTATTTCCAAATAAAAGAAAAAAATCCATCGACCGGGAAGTGATCCAAAATCAAAAATGAAATCGTGAACAAAAAAAAAATTAACAAAACACGACAAACAAACAAGCAAAAAAATGTTCAGTTGTCCAAAACATATCGATCACACTTTTTGTAAAAGACTTTTTCTCCGATTGTCTTAGAAGCCTGTCGAATTAAATTGCCAAAAGGTTTGTAAGGCCTATTGTCTGTCACAAAATGCCTAAAATTTTCAAGTGTTTTAAAACACCCTCTTAAAATGTAGCTAGAGAGAAAGCAATACGAAAACAATGAATGCCTTATGGGAATGCGAATCGAGACCTGATTTCACGCTGTCTAAACCAGTGGTGCAATGTCTCGCTCCTAAGATGCCAGGTTACTGATTACATGCGTCGCGCTAGAGTGCTGGATGGCTTTGTGGCTTGGCTTTTGTCGAATCGATAGGACGACTTGGGTTCGTGTCGGAGTTTGGTATAGGCTCTTGATAAGATTGATCGACTGATTGAGTGATGGGCCTCCGTGCGCAGTATACTATATTATATGGTGGGTTTAAGGACAAGGTGATTTAACTAACCATCACGAATAAACGAGTGCTGCTGAATCTTTAGAATTAAAATTAAATTCCGCAAAGTATTTACCCACACAGTGCAGAGCACCATACTCTGAGATTTAAAGATGTGTTAGCCACCTTGCCTTTGCGCTTTAAAACAATTTGCTGGCAAATATTCTCAATTGATCAGATTGTTTCGAATCAAGTCAGGAACTTTGCCCCTTTTTAAAGAAACATTTCTCACTACTTTATTCTCTACCTTACTTCTCAAATTGAATTATCTTCTGTGATAGTATAAGCACTTGCAATAAGAAAAGGTGATGAAATCTCAATGTCTAAAGTTTATTTAATATTAATTATCTTCTTGGCATAAAAATCTGCAATTCAATCTCTTTATAGACATGGGACCATAACAAGAAAGAAGAAAATTAAAAACAAAAAAAAAACAAAACATCCTTCTGAAATAAAAAAAAAATTGTTCATCACTGCAAAAAGCTGAACAGTATTTTCTTTTGAGTCTATGGCAATGGTAACACAATAAATCACCAGCAATAACTGCTCAATAGCGAAGGCAATTATCAAGTAAGAGTAAAGCGCAAATAAAAGATACGTTTTGAAATGGATCATTGAATAACACTCAAAGTTTATTCCATGCTTTAGAAATAAAGATGTGTTACCAGGGCTGTAGACCTAATCCACGAGACAACCCTGTTCCATGGCCGGACAAACATAAACACACGGGACTGAGATCACAGCATTAAATCATTTTCTATCTTTCTCCTTTAAGCTATCTATAGTTCGTACTCACCTCCATAGCACACGTGTTTGTATCTGCCGCATTTCCCTGAGGGAAGAATAAAACAAAAAAATTAGATGCGCAAAAAAAAAGAAAGAAGAGAGAAAGAGATAATAAAGTTGCTCTTGAAAATATTAGCTGTTTTTTCCCATATCCTACCCACTCCCGCGCGCTTGCTTAGCAAAAGGTAAATACAAGCCAATGTGAGTATGAAAACTGAAAATGTAATAATGAACAAGGCTCAAACAAGGCAATCCTCGCTTCCTCTCTCTCTCTCTCTCTCTCTCTCTCTCTCTCTCTCTCTCTCTCTCTCTCTCTCTCTCTCTCTCTCTCTCTCTCTCTCTGTTTCTCCTCTCGCATTGCAATAAACCTTACGGTCATGCCATATTCTTAAGATGAAAAAACTTTGCGAATTCCTTGAAACGGTCATGGGTTCGGTTCTTCGACCTAATGCAGTAACAAATGACTCGATTTTACAGGACAAGCAAGTGCTCTTAATCGAGTACAGGATTTGTCGAAGACGCTAAATGCAAATCTTTTGCTCGAAAGTAATAGAAAATAAAATTCAATATTCATCAAACTTAAGAAAAGGACAAAGTAAAGAAACGAATATATTTGAAATTGAAAAGAAATATTTTGAGGTTGAAAGATGAGGAGATTTTTAAGACATCAACAGCAAATTGGTGTTTTTTGTGCACAAACACTCAATTAGTTTTTCATCTTTTTATATAAATAGCTCAATTGATCGTGACATTTATAGGAAATAAAAAAAAAATTGAAAAGGCAATGACTACTATTACGCATGTGAAAAATACGTTTCATGAGGAAAATTGTGGAAAATAAAAGAGTAAAAAAAAACAACTGAAAAAAAAAGAACAAAAGTAAAAACTTAAAATTCACTTAACCCATGTCACATCTCTTAGGCGTTGAACACTGAACTTTAAAAAAGAATATCTTAGCTATTTCAAAATGAGTTTTAAACATCCATTATAATAGTTCACATAATATTCAGATGTATTTATTCGACCGCCAAAGGGCAAAAAAATGTTTTCTTAACGGTTGAAAAGTTAAGACAGAAAACGTTTTTCAGTTATAGGGAATGTAATTACTATTATTTTAATCTCGAAACGGAATTAACCCCCCCCCAAAAAAAAAAAAAAAAAAAAGCAAAAACAAAACAAACAACAACAAAAACCAACCCCCCCCCCCCCCCCCCCCCCCCCCAAAAAAAAAAAAAAAAAAAAAAAAAAGCAACAAAAAAATAACAATTAAAAAAAAAAAAAAAAATCCACAAAAAAAAATAACCAAAAAACCCAACCAAATACTCCTCCCCCCCCCCCCCCCACACACACACACCATTTTCTGCTAGGAAGTAAATTTTCCATTATAGTGCATCTATTTCAAGTAAAAATTTCGTTAAATTGCAGTTCAATAGGTATCAGTTGTTTCCCAAATAGTATCTGTCATGTAAGCCACGTTTAGATATTATAAAGATTTTTTTTATTATAAAATAACAAAATAAAAATTGATTGAATATGATTGCATTTCTGAAAGAGAGAATCAATTTATGGCTCGACCTTTAAGAAATAATGTTCTTCTCGTAAAACCAAAAATATATCTTGACCCGAATTATATTAAAATTCTTCCTTACTACCTGTGTCGGCGTGGCAAGTAGAGCAAGGGCATAAAAATAATTGAACAGTTTTAGGCTAATTAAATTCCAACCACATTTCACAATAACATTTCCTCAATCATCTCTACATGAAGTGAATGCTAGCAACGTGCAAATGTTTGTCCAAAAAGAATCATGTAATTATAAGGTTTTCATTAAAAAAAAATTAAAGAGACAGATCCACTGAAGGAGAAGAGGAGGCGAAGGAGAAGAAAAAAAAAGAGGAGGAGAAGGAGGAGGGGGGGAGGAGGAGCAGAAGAAGAAGAAGAAGAAGAAGAAGAAGAAGAAGAAGAAGAAGAAGAAGAAGACAAAGAAGAAGAAGAAGAAGAAGAAGAAGAAGAAGAAGAAGAAGAAGAAGAAGAAGAAGAAGAAGAAGAAGAAGAAGAAGAAGAAGAAGAAGAAGAAGAAGAAGAAGAAGAAGAAGAAGAAGAAGAAGAAGAAGAAGAAGAAGAAGAAGAAGAAGAAGAAGAAGAAGAAGAAGAAGAAGAAGAAGAAGAAGAAGAAGAAGAAGAAGAAGAAGAAGAAGAAGAAGAAGAAGAAGAAGAAGAAGAAGAAGAAGAAGAAGAAGAAGAAGAAGAAGAAGAAGGAAAATGCATATATGAGTAAAATTTTAAGCTAAGATATTACAGCATCATAATTTCAATTATTAAAAAAAATTTCAAAGATTTGTTTTACATAGAAATATAAAAACTGGCACGTTACCCTCTTAGTACTACTGCTTGGGTTTGTTTTTTTTTTAACTTAAATACATTGTTTTTGTTAATCTCTTTTTAACTTTCCATGGAAAAAAGAACTATGAAAGATTAAAGGTATACCACTAAGTCAGGCAATTAAGCAATAAATTGACACGCTAGGGACAAATCTATCCTTAAAACGCCAATTTAATGACAAAGACAGAGAGGCACATTAATTTTAATAACGTTTCTGTCTAGATGCTGACCGAAAGAACAGAATTACAAATGTCATATCTGCCGCCGTATTTACTGCTCAGCACTTGTCTGAAGTTGAACCCTTAAGGAGATTTTGTCAATCATGTTGTTACTTACAACAGAACTCCCTTTGTCACTGATTTCAAAACCTTTCTCCTCAGCATTTTCACATTTAAAGCAGCTTAACTCTTTCTATCAATTTTCACCCCATATATTTACTTAATCCTGGTCATTAATGCTTAACCCTAATATTGATTCCTACGTTGGCCTTTCTGCTCTAACTGTTTCATTTTGTCATAGTCTTTTTTGTGCCTTTTCACAACACATAATCTGAAGTCGTGTTTGTTTCCTCACGTTTTCTCTGATTCTCCCAGACTGAACTATGGCATAGTTAAAGGTTGCTGATGACAAGATGATGACTTTCATTCACTCCTAGCCAAAAGTCCCTTAACGCAGATTTCCTAACAATGCGACGGCATTTGTTGCATCATTTTGAACATATCTCTCTCTCTCTCTCTCTCTCTCCCTTCCCCTCCTTTCTCTTTCTCCCCCTCTCTTTTTTTCTCCCTCTTTTCATTCTGTCACCTTAACCACGTTTTTATTTATATTTCATTCGGGCAACCCCAGTTTTGAGTGGCTATACGGTGAGCGACTGATTATGATAATCCAAATTTTTCTCTCAGATGTTATTGATATAGATCTAGACCGATGCATCAATTTAAAATAAAATGCTAACGGCAGTTGATGACACATTGAGACCTGCTCACTACATTTCTTTAAGACAAGTTACGGTCTTCCTCTGTTCGAATCTTGACTAAACAATATGTTCTAAAAGAATAAATAATAAAAATAATAAAAAGACAAATGCAACAGCAAATGCAACAAGAGCAACAGTTTGAACCACAGATTCAAACAGGAATGACCTCAACTGATAAAAAAAAGAAAAAAACAATGAATACATTGAATTTCATTTTCTCCAATTTGATGAAACCTTTCTGAAATCTAACGATGTGATGTTTTTAGGCCTTATGATGAATTTCTTTCATGGCATAAAATCCTGCCGAAGATGTTAGTGGAAACTGAAATTCAAATACTGCGTTATTCCGAATTTTTATCTCCAAATCTTTCAGTATGATACTACGCGTAAACTACATCGATAATAATTCTTGATATGTAGAGCTGCACGATGCCTGTATTTGCTTAACTCGAGCGCCTTGGAACTATCCTTATAATTAGTTTTATTGCGATATTTAGTTATTTTTAATTGTACCGTCCTGATATATCTAAAAATACGTTTACCATTAAGCTTCAAGCTTTCCAATTCACAATTCTATTCAACAACAGTGATGCTCTAATGTATGCCTTAAATTAACAACCAATCAAAACAAGTTTGCTGATGGTGATTATTTGTAGACATTGAAGAAGTTTAAAAGTCTGAGCAAGATAAACCAGTTGGCCTGATGTGGTTGACTTGAAAGAGATGAAATTTTGGTTGGTGTGGAAGCTTATGCTATCTTATCAAAGCAAGAGCTCACTGTTCTACCCCGCACATTCTGCTATTGTCATGGTTACTTAATCCAGTAAGAGCACACACGCACGCAAACATTTTTATATATGATTATCTTTCGACATATGAACAATAAGTCAAATTCAACATGCCAACCAACATATCTTTCTTCCTAGGTCTATCAATCTATCTCCATAAACTATTATTATAGGAGGACTGCTGCAACATATTGATAGATTCTAAAACACAAAGGACTGCTTCGTTTAAATTTTAAAAATAAGTCAGGGAAGATTACGACAAAAAGATTGGATTTAAATTATCAGTTGCAAGCGGGATTATATTAAATACTTATGATTTTCATCAAACATGAGCTTTAGAGGAGGTTTTAATCTTTTTGCACGCTAGAGGCAACCAAAAATTAAGAAATCTAAATATATTTTGCTTCATTTAATATTTTGAAATAGCTTAAAAAATCTCAAACACATTAAACCCTGCTAAATTATTCTGTGCCAATTTCGACCCGGAAACCAACTAATGATGATCGAATGATATCTGGGCAGTTAGTCTTGGAAGACAGGAACAGAGTTAAGTAAAACCTTTGGAATAGGATCAAATCAGACAGCTAAAATGAAAAAAGCTTTCATGCTCTATTATACTCTCAGCCGCAGGAGTACAATAGGAAGTTTCCTCTTGTAGTAAATAATACTCTCTCTCTCTCTCTCTCTCTCTCTCTCTCTCTCTCTCTCTCTCTCTATCTATCTATCTATCTATCTATCTATCTATCTATCTATTTATCTATCAAACCACCGATCATTACCCACAGCCATATGAGGAGAGCCGCAAGGGCTCGAAACTCTGGAGTCATGGCAAACCGAGATTTAAACTATGTAATCAATATTGTTACTATCATTATTAAGCTCCTTTTGTCGAGCATTGTCACAAAATGCTAGAATAACGATGAAATATAAAATCTATCTATCTATCTATCTATCTATCACCCTTTCTTTTCAGATTTAGAAAACTACACACCTTTCCGTCTTTAGAAAAAAAAAAAAACACCACAAAACTACTAGAACATATCCGATATGCTTCAAAGGCCTTTATTTTATAGACACTCAGATTTCAACATATCGTGCTTTTAGGTTAAAGATTGGAAAAACATTAACATTTATAATTTATTATCTATAAAATTATCTTCCTACATTAAAAGCTCTGAGATCTATAGATTTCTTCATCCTTTTTGCCCTTATAATTTGCCACTCGATATACATATATAGGTAAACATTTCCCTAAATTTGAAATCTTTTTCAGGAAAGTGTCTTTATCATTGTCATGAAAGATGTTTGTTTCATAAATGTCTTGCTCCATGCAGTCTTCTTTTTCTTTTCTATCCTTTTTTTTTTTTTTTTTTGGCTATTCTCCTACCCTTCTATCTTTATTCCTTTTTCTTTATCACCCTGGCTACAAGCATGGGTAATATCTCTGTCCCATAGGCTATACAGCCGCTATGCGGAAACATCTATAGGTCACCCGCACGATATGGAAAAGATGCCATCTCTTTATTAATCCCTAGAGGTAAAGGGCTAAACTTTGCCTTGAAAGAAAGCTTAGAGTCCACTGTGTCCTTTACACTTTGGTTAACAATTCCTGCATTTGAACGCTCTCGAGACTGATTTGTATTAAATAAAAAGTAAAAGATCATTAACAATTAAAAGAAATTCTTTTTTTTTTCCTTACCGTATGCGTATTATTCAGATTCCACAAGCGTGCGAGAGAAGGAGAGAGAGAGAGAGAGAGAGAGAGAGAGAGAGAGAGAGAGAGAGAGAGAGAGAGAGAGAGAGAGAGAGAGAGAGAGAGAGAGAGAGAGAGAGAGAGAGAGAGAGAGAGAGAGAGAGAGTTAAAAGAGACAGCTTTTTCATACAGTCGTCATTTTTCTGTGGAACTTTAATCTTAATGCTTTTTCTTCTCTTTATATTAAATCCTACAAAAGAGACATAGCCTTTTATTTCGAGTTATTTTCTCCCCTAATTTGTCTCTAACTTGTTATAAGAGATCTTTCGCCCGTCCAGAGAAGATAATAGTTAAAATATATAAATTTCTTTCGTCTCTCGAGATCAACATGTAGATGGTTAAGCTATTCTTTACTTGACTTGCAATCAACATTTTTTTTTGCGTCTCGGCGAACAGTGCTTATTACTAGATAGGGCCTAAATAAAAGAAATCAATAAAAGAGATAGATAAAAAAAATGTATCACAACAAAGAGAGATTCTTCTCATCTAAATAAATTTTTGTTGTTTCTATGATATTTTATCTTTATAGATTTATCTTTTTTATGCTCCTGCTTCTCGCTTTGATTTATAAAAGAGCTGGATTTCAATTCTTTACGTTACATTGGATTTCTTGATTGCTAGGTATAGGCAATTGCCAAAAAGGGTATTAGTTACTTTACTTTATTTCTTGATTAATTTTAGATCATAAATCTACAATGGATAACCGTAACTGTAAAAATCGTTACAAAAAAACCCCTTAAAACATCTTAAAATTAAAATAACAAACAAACAAACAAACAAAAAAACATAGGTACCAACTTGAACTTACGACAAAAATATCATATTTATCATAAAAAGTTGAGTTTCGCTGGATGAAACTCCACAATTAAATGGTAAATGTAGTCACGAAATATTGAATTCTTCATTAAAACGAAAACAAAGAAAGGGATATTCGCAGATGAAAAGCATCAGATAACCTCCTACCCCATTTTACAGTTGGTGCAGCTTTCGTGTCAGATACTCTCGAAATCTCAGTTCAAATGGCGTCAGATAAATACTCACTATATAGCTGAGAGTTAATTAAAAAAAAAGAGTAGGAGTTACAAAGAAAAACGAAGAAACTGTCAAATAGTAAAGATTAGTATATGAAAAGAGAACTTCATATTCTTTCAGGAGCCATTTATTGCATTATATATTAATATCTATATAAAACTTGTATTTTCCTTTCAGAAGAATATAGCAGTAGATTGGCTTTATACTTTAATGGCCATGCCAAAACTTTTTCCAAGATGAGTATTAATCATACAAAGTCAAGATTTTAGAAACTTGATCTTGAAATATTAATATACGTTAAAACACATATCAAATATTTCAGACCAAGAAATGCATACCCCCCTCCTCCCTTCACACGTTTCGACATAGATTATAGTCACATTCTCTTTCCAGATTTTTAAAAATCAAATATCAAATGCTGTTTACATAACGTTGAAAGAAGAAATGAGAAAACAAAAAATGCAAAAACAATTTCAATCTCAAAATGTAGATGGCCCACATGGCGGTAAGACTTTTTACTCAATTTCGGCAAGAAAAGTATCATATGAGTTGAAGATATCTCTATTTTCCTTTTGGAAATAGTCCGACGATTACCTGTGTGCTGTAAACATATTTTCAATGATATTACGGTTCAATGAGACTTTGAGGCCCAAAGACATTAATGTACGACAATCAAGGATTCGTTCAATAATTTATAAGGGATAATGCACCCTGTAACAACAACAAGAATTTTAAAAAAGAAAAAAAAAGTCTTCAATTTGTAAATAAAAAAGCAGTACATAATACTTTTTCAATTTATATTCAATATGTGATCTACTGTTATTGTTTCATCTAAATTTTGTTGAACGTAAATATGAAAAAAATATTTGGGGGAAAATAATTTAAAATCGCAATAAAATAATGCTAAAAACATGATAAGCATCCTGGTGTTACTGTTAATATGCTTAAAAGGAAAATATTAATTTTCTCATCGTACTGCACAAAATAAATCAATGTAAGAACTGCAAATTAAGTAATGATGTGAAATTTCCGCATTGGTCTTTGGTTTGTTTTAGGTGTCGATTCTTGCCTTAAGAAGGATGCTTGAACTCCTTGTTCTTTTTATGTTATTGTTAACACTAGTCTATAGTTCTAATGAAATGAACAATTTTGCAAAACAACATTGTTATTTCATTCTTCATAAAAATATTTTATTCATTTGAAATCTGAAAGCTCTTCGAAACAAAGCAATAAATTTGAAACCACTTTTAAATTGTATATGAAACAAACCAAACCGTCATTTTTAATCTCACCTGCAACGCATATTTCTTAATGTCTTAATCTTTTTTAAAACAAAGTTACTCTGCGTGTAAAACTCAGATAATCATGTTTGTGGTAAAAAGTTTGAGAGCTTCAAAGGTATAGACTTGTGATGCACAGCAATGTAAAAAAATTTCTTAAAAATCAAAATGACTATAAGGATAGTGCTAATGCTTTCTACCTATCGACCTATTTTTTCTTTGAAAGCCGGCATGATTTACTCAAGGGAACACAGCGAATACCATTTCGCCACTTAAAGTGGTTGAAATAAAAAGGGGACTTTAAGACGAATGCGTTTACTTTCAATAACAATTACTTTCAAGTGATTGGTTTCCGGACCTATTTGATCGGTAAATCAAAGACTGACGAGAAAGTCACCTACAGTTATTCTGGTTTAAAGCATAATAAAACAAAGGAAAGCCTGAAATGCCTGGTTGGAGACGAAGGATTATATGAAAAATACTTTTGAAAGCTCCACGACCGCTTACGTTCTTAACTACAAAAGATATTCAACTCACCGAAACTGTAACTGTAATGGGTTTTAAGAAATTCTTTGTTTTTTAGGTTCTTTGTTTCAATGCCTTAAAAATTAGAAATGAAAGGAATCTTGATGAGAACAAGACCGAATAGGGTTGTTTTTCGTTGAAGTTCCCTTTTGAGACTCAGCTTTTACCTTTTTACGAAGCTCATGGGACTAATCCTTGAACGTAGAAAGTAATCGGCAAATCAAGAAAACACGGTAATGTTTATTCCATAGTAACAAGGCCTGTTAAGCTGAGAAGGACACAACTCGTCATTATAGAAATGGTGACTATTTTTAACCATCTTGTGAGGAAATAAAGAGTTCAGATTTCGTGCATATTTTTTCCTTACTTTAATGCTTTTATTTTCTAAAAGATTTGCTCAATTTCCTCAAACATTCAAGGGGGAAACACACTCAGAAAAATCGATGAGTATAGATTTGTCTTTTCTTTGTCTCCTTCTAATTGATTCTTCCATTTCTTTGTATCCTATTGGTTCTCCCCCCACTCCCATTATTCCTCTTCTTATCTCTTGCTAATGCTGCTGCTGCTGCTGCTGCTACTACTACTACTACTACTACTACTACTACTACTACTACTACTACTACTACTACTACTACTACTACTACTATTACTGCTGCTGCTGCTGCTACTACTACTACTACTACTACTACTACTACTACTACTACTACTACTACTACTACTACTACTACTACTACTACTACTACTACTACTACTACTGCTACAATAACAACAACATCAACAACAACCGCTACCACCACCACCACTAGTAGTAGTAGTAGTAGTGTTGCTTTTACTATAGCTGCTACAGATGTTGTTGTTGATGTTGTTACCATTATTACTGCTGCTGCTGCTACTACTACTACTAATACTACGGCTGCTGCTGCTGCTACTACTACTACTACTACTACTACTACTACTACTACTACTACTACTACTACTACTACTACTACTACTAAGGCTGCTGCTGCTGCTACTACTACTACTACTACTACTACTACTACTACTACTACTACTACTACTACTAGTGTTGCTTTTACTATAGCTGCTACAGATGTTGTTGCTGTTGATGTTGCTGTTGTTTTTGTTGTTCTTGTTTCTTCCTATTAATTTTGTGCCCTCCTTCTTGACTTCTTGTTCGTCTACTATTTTTTCGTGTTCTTGTTTTCGCTCTTTTTCTATTGTTTTTGTTGTTGTTGTTGTTGTTGTTGTTGTTGTTGATGTTGTTGCTGCTGTTGTTGTTGTTGTTGTTATTGTTGTTGTTGTTGTTGTTGTTCTTCTTCTTCTTCTTCTTTTTCTTCTTCTTCTTCTTTCGCCTTCTTCTACTTCTTCTTCTTCTCCTTCTCCTCCTTTTTTTTCCTCACCACCATTGGTTTCTTTTTATCGTATTTACTTTTTCCTTTTGCACCGACCTCCTCCCTCTCTTCTCATTGTCTTCTAGCGTTACATTTCTTTTTGCTAAGTTTATTATTCTACTAGAAAAAAACATAAGCTTACGACTGGGAATTTCTATATTGAAATTAAGGCGAAAAAAAATCAACATTTTGAATTAATATTACATTACATTGCATATAAGTTTGAAGAAAGAATAATTATTCAAATAAAAGGAACAGGTAATTAAATTTTAAGCCATAATAAATGAAAACTATCTACGCTCTTATAGACTTCAATCAAAAATTAAAAGAGATTCTTCAGAAGAATTCAAACAAAATACTACAGTATAGTTTTTCAAACACCTTTTTTGCTTACGCCAGTTAGCTGCTGAAAACCAGTTAAATTTCTTGTTCATCCAAAGATCCGAAATTGCCATGGCTGTTACAAAGGCGACAGATCTAATACACTTCTTGACACTTTCATATTGGTCCACGTCATTACTTCCGACTATTGAGAGTTTGTTTTTCTTGAAAATTTTATATCAAGGAGAAGTGAATCGCATAAGCATTCTATCTGTTTTATGTCTGTATAGGATAAAAAAAGCTTCCGAACGTACTTTTTCTAAACGTAGAATTTTAAATAGTTGATTAAGTGACAAGTAAACTAAAGCGAACAAGAAGGTAAAAACGCAATTTGCTTGTTTTTTTTTTCTTTTGCGCTTTTTATAAAGGCTGAATATAGCACATTATCTCATGTTGCGAATCAAAGAGAGAACCTGAGAAAACAAAAATTGCGAGAAGTCAAATGGTTCACGAAAATGAACTTATGGAAAAATAAAGTAGTTGGGTAAACACTGACAGTCACACATTTTATCTTAATATACGATTTAATCTGCTCTCTCTCTCTCTCTCTCTCTCTCTCTCTCTCTCTCTCTCTCTCTCTCTCTCTCTCTCTCTCTCTCTCTCTCTCTCTCTCTCTTTATTCTTTCGAACTATGAAGAAACCTATCGGCCATTTTTTCATTAGATATCACTTGCAATTTTTTTTTGTTATTAAAAAAATAATTCACTATTGACGCTTTTACATGCTTCTGGCGCTTGTATCACATTCTTCTTTTCATAGCTTAGTCCTTTCTCTTTGTCACTTTCCGTCGAGTGCTTTTGATAATCTTCGGGGGAAAAAACTTAAAAGCAATGATTTTCAACTTATGCACTGTGGTTCTTAAGTGACACATTACAAATTAATGGCTTGATCTCAAACTGTCCAAACTGAAGAATTCCTTAACCTTAGGCCATAAGGATATTATTACTTTTCATAATCGTAAAACTTGATACATATTGTTATCTCGAAAAATTTGACACACATTTAGTACATCTTTCTTTGTGATTGCCCGTTTAATTTTTCAAACTTTTTAAAGTTACTCTTCGCTCAAAATAAATGTGGCCTAAAATTTAGAAATTTATTAAACTCTGCACTTACATCATTGACTAATATGTTCATTATTTTAACTGGAGTTTAAATACAATAATGCACTTTTATTTCTTGGTATGATTAATAATTAAAAAAACAATAGAGCTAATATTCTTTGAAAATTCATTGATATTATAATCTCACTCA
Source organism: Elysia crispata (assembly GCA_033675545.1). Taxonomy (NCBI): domain Eukaryota; kingdom Metazoa; phylum Mollusca; class Gastropoda; family Plakobranchidae; genus Elysia; species Elysia crispata. The sequence continues at coordinate 62,112 of JAWDGP010006121.1, forward strand.
TGAATTTTATAAAATATGATCTGCGGAAAGATTTATAAAGTAAAATCTTTTTTTACCTAGGTATGCGGTTGTTCTCTGTATCCCCTAAAAGGGGAAAAGGGGAGGTGACATCCACTCCAAAGTTGTAATTTTCCTACCTTTTTCATGTTTAGTCTCGTCCTTCATATTTATCTTATCAATCTTGTAAACTCCTAATGATTGTCTCTACCTATGTGGGTACTTGTAAACTTAAGCTCTTTAGATCTGTTCATCTGTCAATCTACGTTCTTACTTTATCTATCTATATATCTATTCATCTGTTTTTACAAGCACCTCAGAAGGATATTAAGAGCAACCTTAATGCTTAACATTTATAATGCTTTGGTTTCCTTATAGGTTCAGCAGTTCTCTTCGATTTTTTTATGATTCTAAGACGGTGCAAGCCACACCTTTTTCTATTTATTTTCTTTAATTTTTGCAATCCTGAACAAGAATGCCACAACTGAAGAAATAATTTGCTAACCCTCTGATCTTTAATATTTTTTACTAAAACAAAGCTCACAGGATGGATACATATGGATTCGTTTAAGTATTGTGTTTTGTTATCATTTCAAGAAGAAAAGCTAAAGCAAATAAGACTGTGAAAATTGTGTAAATAGCAATAGTAATTAGACTGAGATTCAAGATATTGTGTGACCGCTGACTATGAGGAAGTTGAGTCCCATCATGCTAATTGGAGAAGTGTTTGTGCAAGACTAGATCTATACCCACCACTTGGATACAAAATAATTATGCCTTTTGTTCATAAGCAATTTGCATGGCAACTCAAAGTGAAAAAAATAATCAAAACACCACAAACTATGCTACAGGATAAGAAAAGCTTATCTCTAGATGTAAATCAAATTTTACTTATTTTGCGACCCGAGATCGATTTATGCACTGTCTTTGCCCGAGATCCATTGTCAACCGTCTTGAGCAGTAAGGAAACAACAAATAATCGTGCCAAAACTTTTCAGCACTATAAAAATCTAGAACTACATTCCACCTTCATTCACAACATAGAGACATGGAGATTCTGTGGACTATGTATGTGTGTGTAAGGGAAAAAGATGTGTGTTCAGGAAAAAAGGTGTGTGTAGAGGGTGACCTTTTTTGTATCAAGCAAAGTATCTCTTTTGCAAACCTTCCCGGAGAGCTAATCGAAAGCTACCCTTAATCTTGACGTTAAAAGAGGAATTCCCAAGCCAAGATCTTTTTTAACAGTAAACTGCAGGCTTTTTGTACATGGTTGTTTTACTATAAACATTGACTCGGCTTCATTAACTTTAATAGTTAAGAAAAGTGATAAAATCATGGATATTTTATATTACGAATGAACTGCTCTGTTACTTAAAAATCGAAAAAAAAAACAACATAATGTGATTTTGATTCATAACCATATGGATTTGCCAAGTAGCAAGATTATTTAAGATGAATTTCACGTTTGCGTTCCACCATCAATCAAAGATTTAAATGCTCTTTCCCTCTGTCTATTTAGGTATGATCCAAATTGATTCATGGTTTTCGAATCTCTATCAAAACTGAAGGAAATGGACTCGAAAGCACGCAATTAACTGTTTCTACAAAGTCGTTTTAAGTGTTAGAGATCCGGTGTCGGTTGTAATCCACTACTTCGTTTTAAGATGAGAGAAGTAGACTGATTTTCATGAAAGCATATTTTGTTATGAAAATACCAATAAAAAAACCCAATGATTTACAAAGATAATAGAAAAGATTTTGTCCTCTGTTCAATTTTCAACCCAGTCTCAGTCTCTGTGACAATGAGTAAAAACATTCGAGATAACTGAGCCATTTTAATTTGCTGGATTAATTCTTTAACAAGTTGAGGGATTTCTGCTGCTAAAGACTTCAAATACATCTGCATATTAAAAAAAAAAAAAAGATTTAACAGCTATGAAATAGCCACCGTCTTCATGAAACGGCAGAGGACATTTTCAGTTGGATGCTTAAATGAACATCTGCCCGTGTATTGCTTAATAGACAATATCTTTGCTGCCCATTACAAATGCATAATTTCTTTCAAAAGCCAGATCACTCGTCTTCGCAAGGCCGATGCACTCATTTCTAATTTATAGTTGTTTTTTTTCTTTCCAGTTTTATGTCGTGAGAACACTTTAGCTGGGTCTAATTTGCAAAGGGTTAAATCGAACATAACTGTAAATGATTCGAAGTCCCATATGAAGATTTTTTTAAAATATTAGATTCAAATATATTTGAAAACCTTTTACTTTCACCTTTAAAAATGATTTATTAAATACCATTTTAAATACACCCCCCCCCCCCTTTCCAAACCATCTGTCTCTGCCTTTCAACCGCCCTTCCTGGTTTGCTTCGTAATGATACTAAGGTGAAATAAATCAGTCCCTGAAAATCGCGGGAAACTAATTGCACCCACCCCCTACACACACACACACACTTATCAACCGATCACGCCACACTTATTGCCTCAGACAGAGATTCTTTCCCCGCTGAGTCAGAAGTGCATGAGAATGCCAGGCATGGTAAGCTACTCCGTTATCTCATAAGTTAATAGTCAGCGACGACTGTTCGGGGCCATTTTCCTTGCCTGGGATGATCTATCGCTACTTCCGACTCTTATCTCATGGGGGGCAGGGCTATATCCAGAGGGGAATAGTCAGACCTAATGTCTTCAAACATCAACGCACTCATACATCTTTCAGTAAAAGTGTATCCCTGTGCCATTATTCCTTGCGAAAGGTTATCCATTTACATCGATGACAAAGGCGGAGGAGAAGTGCATTTTCTTTCCTCGTTCTCACAATTGAAAGACCTTCGTCAATGCTGGAAGAAGTTTACAAACTTCAATACTCCGACTGATCGTCGTGGGTAGCGGTTTAAGTTAACCCGCAATTGTAAAGTGAACAAAAAAAAAAACCTATGGAAATATGAAAATATAAATAATTTGGGAGATGTCGAAGAGGATCTTACTGCGCGTTATCAAACAGGCTTCGGATATTGTTTTCAAATAATCGAATTATTGTTTGTTTTTTAATAATTTTCTATTGTAACACTTGGCTTGATTTAAAACGAGCCAATTTTTTAAATTCTTTAATCGATTTATCTTAGACCTAACTTATGGACGATCTATTTCTATTTCATTATTATAACAAAAAAATGTCCAGTGTTTAAATGATTTATTGCTATAAAAATAGAATAAAATTTGCTTTCAAGTATTTAGTTTATGACGAATGACTAGTTCTTGAATCAAATCGAAATTAACATGGACACTTTGCCGTTTATCTACCTTGAAGTTCTGGTCAATGCTTTTAGACCCAAACTGTCAATGGGTAAGAATCTCATCGTTCCAGCTCCAACGTGCCTGACCACATCTCTTTGATATACTGGAATAGTCTAAGTTAAGCAGTTTTTGAAGATAAATATCCAGCGCTCAAGTAAATAAGCAAAGGTTTCCCCAAATCGTCTGATTAAGCCTGATGATTACTAATAAAAGTAAGCAATGAAGATTTTGTAAAATGTTGCCATTGTTTACCCTGAGAATCTCAACTGGGCCATTCTTTTCACCACACGTTCTCCTGTTTGAGACGTTATAAGTCACTTCAGCTATAATTTTTGACAATGCATTCACTTTAGGTAACACTCTTGAATCGGAAGCCCAACTTTCTGTTGACTCACCATGTCAGGGAGTTTGAGGTATATGGGCAAGACCTGTTTGAATTTCGTTCTTGAGAGCATATCTTCAGAAAAGAGCTTCAAGTGTTCAGTCTATCCATCCATTTATGTCTGCGATGATGGACCATTTGATTTTTTAACTCGGCTACTTTTATTACAAAAAGTTGGTCTAAGTTCAGGGCTTGTATGCAAGTTATTTTTACCGGCTAAGTTAAGTTATGATTTAACTACGCTAAGTTAAATTCAAATTAACTTAAGCAGGGGAAAGCTATGCAAGTTACCAAACTGACTTGATCGGATCTAAGTTGCTGGAGTATACAAAAGTAACCGATAAACATTCAATAGATAAGATTTGCGTATGTCAAAAAGTAAATTTCACTTTTGTTCACCTTCCGTTAAGCGAGATCTCGTAGATGTGGAACTTTCGTTTTCCTTTGTTTATCACCACTAAGACGAAGAGGACCCAACAGTAACGTAACGCATATTCTTTCTCGATTGAACCAAGTCTGACAAAATGGAAGGAAAACAAAGAAGAACGAATCTTTCTACTGCACAAATTTTGAAACTTATATCATTGGTTGGGACAAACAAAAAGACGATATGCGGTAGGCATCAAGGGGCCGCAGGATATCAAGAGATATCAAACAAAAGTAAAAAAGCAACATGGGAAAAGATCATGTTGGAAGTAAGCTTAAATGCAATCGACCCCCTCTCACCTCATAGGACAGCCGATGAGCTACGGAAGAAATGGAATGTAAGTAGATGAAACTTAGATTTAGTTCCAAATCTCTTTTTGTAATACTTGTAGGCCTTTAATCTAGATCTATTTCATTTTTAAGTTTTAACTTTTATACCATAATTATACTCGATCTAGATTTCTAGATCTTTATAGCTTATAGTTGACATGTAGATTTAGATCTAGATGTACATGTAGTCAAGTTGAAGTCTAGAGGCTTTTCAGCTCTAAGTAATATGTTGTCGTTAATCCATAGTCAAACAGGAAAAGTGGACATTATGTTTGGATTTTAATGCTCTATTGATTACTAATAATACTATTGTTTTAACGTGTTACAAATAACACATATTTTGGAACCATTTGTAGCTCTAAAACTTATTCTGAAATGGCTTCATTCTTCTGCTATGAATAAAATCAGAAGAGCATCCATGTTCTTAACATTGCATTTAAATTGTCTTTGTTAGTGAAATATAGCTGCATATATTTTTTTTTAATTCTTAACTTGCTTGCGTTTATGTTGGCCTATATATTGTTGGTGAATAAAGGTCTTTCAAGGTTACAACCACTTGCACAGACTCGTAGAGGTTTGTCTTAGACACATTTATAGAGCACTTTGAATTGCACCGAGCTTGAAATGTTGCTACCGAGCGTCGCTCTTTTTCATGAAGAGGTGACCGACTTCTGGTTAACCCATTGTTCGTTAAAATTGATGGTTCACTCTACCTAATCTCAAATAGGAGCCTTACAGTTTTTAACTTTATATGGGTCTAAAAGCCATCTAAGATTCTTATTCAAATTTTATCAGAAAACTTCAACCTTCCCCACAGCTCCATTCTAAATGCCTCCTTGATGTTACAGCCACCGCAGTATTTACTTTTGGTTTAATGTATTCTTAAAGGGCACTCTAAATCTTGCATGGGCTTAAAAATCTGGGTTATGTCGAAATGCATACTTTTATCTCTTATTCAGTCATATATGGGAAAACATCATATTCCGTGTGTCACTAATTCATTTGAAGATCTAGAAAACTATGTAATTATTATTATTATTATAACTATAACTGGTAACCATTTTTCGTATCAAATCATGACCAAAATAATATGCTTTTGCGCCACTTTTAATTCAAAGTATGTGTATGTAACGACGATATCAAAATTGCTATAAAAATGCAGGGGTCGTTTTCCTTGTACATAAGCAAGAGTTATTTTAATCCAATAAGGAATGGCCCCAGATATGATCGTCCTCAGCGCTTGCATTCAAATAGTATTTTCAATAGATAAAGAGGTCCGGTGTGTCGTAAATACCACATGTAAATGACAACTGCTTTAATCTTGTTCTTACAATCATTTGGGCTTGCAATTTTGATTGGTATTTGATCTTCCCGATCCTCTGCACCTAGGCACTTTTAGAATTGAATCCTCGGCCTCACACTCTACGTGATGAGAATCCTAAATGAAATTGCTAGTAAATACATTAAAGAAAGTCATGAAATTTGCCTAAGCGCAAGGCTATGTCGGGACTGGCGACAAGTCTTACCGGAAGCTCTTTCTTTCTAACCTTTGTATCTGTTAAGCCAGCTGCAGCCAGCCTCAACAATGGACTGCAGAAAAGAAATGAGCAGCACCATCCCAACTTATTATCTATTTGCTAGCAATTGTTTGGTTAAGGTAGAGAAGAAACCGTAACACGTATAAGGTGATGAGGTCGACTCTCAACTTATAATTTACCTTCGGTGTCAGTGCCATTGGAATTATGCAAAGTAGGTTTGACCATGTCTTTTACATGAAAACAGTATAGCTAAACAAGACGAAGGAAAAAAGCTGATCTCCATATTTGCACGTTGATAACTTCATCATCTTGACATTTTAATAAATTCATCCAAATTCATCCTGCCCCACTGAAAAAAAAAATAAAAATAAAAAGAATCTGTATCAAAGTAGTTGAAAGTGATACAAAAGCCTGATCAACGCAATTTATTCTTGAGTCACCCAAAGTTTGCCTTGCTTTTACTGACTCTAAAGAACAATGAAATCACTTGCGACACAAAGAGATCTAGATGATCCGAGCAATGCGCATAAAACCGGCAACAAGCAATAGCGTAGAGCCAGACACTACAGCTCGGAAGAAAAACAATGTTTTTGTTAAAGATTAAAAAAAAAAAAAAAGAAAGAAAACGAAAAGCAGAAATTTAGTTTACAAGATTAGCTCACAATTATATCAAATCCTCTTGAAGAAAAATACATTGTGACGTGGCAGCTAACTAAAAATGCGTCCAAAAATACTCTGAACTTAAGAGAGTTAAAGATTTGTTGGCACCGCAACTAGAGTTTTTAAAAGCTAGCGTAGTATGTAATGAGAGCAGTAAAAGGCCTCGTGAGCTTTTCCTGTTCAACTGCTATCCGAATTTACTAGACTCGTACACATCTTTACCCTCCCCCGCACAACCCTGTACTTAACTCCAATGTTTCTCTGTAAACAAGCATTAGGATTTCTGTGGTAACCAAGATTTCTGAGCATTCAAACTAGCAGAGTGTTGAGGAGGCTATTCATTTCAAATCATGTCAAACAGCAGAGAACAATACACCACTTTGCTGTCCGACAAGAGATTGGCTTAAACCACCAGTTCCTGTGTATAGCAGCCTATTAGCAATGAAGTCATGTCCAAGTGCAATAACCCCACAGCCTAGGTGAAAAGCGTCTTATATTTGTTTAAGTTTTGAGTATTTTAAATTTTGTATCAAACGCCATATTTCATCCTGTACAAAATAATGTTGGGAAATAATGAAAAGAAAGCACATACAACAATGCCGAACTAAAAAAGTAAAAATACTCCTTGGAAATAAAAAGAAATGGCAAGGCTATTATCATGAGAACAAGTCTGTTATTTGAGGTCCACTTAGGTTACGTACAAAGTGTTTAGTAAGAGCTTAGGATTTTCGTCTTTTATCAAATCATTTTTTTTACTTTGGAGGGAGACCATTACTCGTGGAGCTAGAAAAAAGTGTAATTTTGAAGCACCTATCCTATTTCATAAGGCTATTATGAAAACGCGGTACATGCACATGCATTTCAGATATAAGATGCTGAAGGCGCTAAGTAATATCTCTTTGATTTTTCTTAAAAAAAAAATTAGAGTGAAAGAGACAGATGGATGAAGAAACAGAAGCGAGAAAAAGAGGGAGAGAGAGAGAGGGAGAGAGAGAGAGAGAGAGAGAGAGAGAGAGAGAGAGAGAGAGAGAGAGAGAGTGAGAGAGAATCATACAGACAAACAGACAGACAATCAGACAGATAGACAGACAGAGAGAAGGCTAAATGCTAGGTATAAAATGAAACCGGGAGTAAGAGAAATTTTACACGATTGAAAGTTAGATAAATAGAAAGATAGATAGATTGATCGATAAAGATAGAGCGAGACACAGAGAGAGAGAGAGAGAGAGAGAGAGAGAGAGAGAGAGAGAGAGAGAGAGAGAGAGAGAGAGAGAGAGAGAGAGAGAGAGAGAGATTGTAAAAACTTAGTATATAAAGAAATGCGTCAATATTACGAGCTTTTCTTTTGTGAATTATGTCTAAATAAGAAGCTACAGATAATTCAAGGAAATAAAATGGAAAATTTAAATTCCAAATATAAATTTGTGCACCTAACATCCCCCTCCTCACACAGCTACCACAAGTGTAAACAATAACCGGTTACGTACTTTATACTTAAAGGCAAAGATATATTTTTAAATTTTTATTTTTCTGAGGACTTACCAAATCTGTGTTTAAAATGAAAAAAAAAAGATATATGAAAATTAAGATTCTATCCATCTTTTATTATTAATGTTACGAAATATTTCACTTAAGAACTTTTAAAGTAATTTTTTATGTTTCAAAATATTATATCAGTCATTGGGGGCAACTTAACTGCATCTGCATTATGATCCTAAATAAACTATGTGCACTTATAGATAAGGTTCATGATTGGTGTCATGGGAGGAAGAAAGAAATACACGTTTAATTCAGACTAAGGTAAATTGTGTAACATTACATATTTACATCTACAGTGTTCAGCATGCTGCCAATTCTTGGAATACTTCAAGTGTTTGTGGAGTATGTAGCATATCTGTAATGGAAAACTTACTATTCCTTCCCTCATACAACTTTTATACAGCACTGCCCACCGATTTATTTTAGAGAAATCTAACGTTTCAGGTTTGTTCATCAGAAAGCGAGATTTTGCTTGACAGCCATTCTGCTACAACGATGTATCCATATGTTGCTGTTTATTGTAAGCAATATTCTCCTTTATTTCCCATTTTCTCTAAAAATAAATAAAGTAAACACATGAACTTTTTTTTTAGCAAAATGTGAAGAAAGTATGAAAAGAAGAATCCAAATAGGACATAATGACCTTACTTTATGAATCTTGTTATTTTGTTTTATCATTTTGTTTTACTAAAGATATAATCTTTTCGATTTAATTGAAAAAAATTTGAAACCGTCTCCCCCATCGCTACATTCGGTGAATTTCACTTCATGATCGCTTAGAATAAAATCCTGCTCTTAAGTTTTTACTTTATAAATTTTATCCCCGTTATTCACTCCAACTTTGCAAAGAAAATTCGTGATGCAAGACGATTAAACTGCTGCATACTGCTCGATCATGTGTTATAAAATTGTGAAATTGATAGCAAAGCAGCCCTGTAAGACAACAAGAGATCAGAGGATAAGATTTTGATAGATCCCTCTTAAGCACGACTATAGCAATATAAAAACAAAAAAAACAAACCGCTAACTGAAAGAAACACAATTACAATGCTAAAATAGACAAATCTCTCCAAATACGGTTCATTTCACGGGCACTTCTAAATAAACCCTTTCTATAAATTCCTACGAAACTTGAAGCGAAACGAGGCAATAATGCGCTAAGTCTGAGACGCATGATTAATTTGTCGGCTACTATTTCATTTTCACGGAACGAATTATTCGTCCGCTCAAGGAGCTTCTTATTTACGTCAGTATCCATGCGTCACCGCCTGCCAAACTTATATAGAGGACCAAAGAGGTACTCGGCGTGGTCGTCTTCCAAATTTTCCGTGACCACTGAGATATGCAGGCGAACTGACCACTATGATTGATGGGCTGAGTGGGTGGACAGACCTCGTAACCTCCCTGATGGTCGGCCATTTTGTGGGAGTAATTCGACCTGCAAGAAGGCGATGAGCGCCTGGTTTGGACCTTTAAAGGTTTACAGTCTCACAGTTGAGTTGAGTCAGAGTAAATCAATTTGTTCTAAGCTACTCATTAGAAGTAATGCTAGTAGTAAATAACACATTCGAATCATCAGATGGAAACATAGAGGCTTCGTTAAGTAATTAAAACAAAACACTTCTTTCGGAACAATTAAAATGATAAAATCTAAAAAAAAAAAATCTCACAACTCTCCTGCCTGGAACAATATTATAATTATATAAATTTTAACTACGCGTATGAAGTTTTAGATATTATCATAAACTTTTCACAGATTTATCATAAAATACTGAATGACATTCCCAAAGTGGTAGATATATCAATTTGAAAAACTGCCAGGGCGATATTAAGAAAGAGCAGATTTGTTTTAAAAACGGCTAGCAAATCAAACATGCGCCAATATAAGTCCCTGATTAAGCCTTTTACTCAGTTTCTCTACATTTATATTTCTCCCTCGATCTCTCTATTTCTTTGATAAACTTTCCCGATAGTTTTTAACAAATTCACTCTTTCTTTCACTTCTTTCGGCTCCCTTTTTACACACATCCTATCTCAAATTAAGCTCGGACATGTTTGGTTACTTTTGGCAATTCTTTTTGTATCTTTTACTTTCATCATAGCTTTTAGCAAATTTCAAAGCTTATTTTCTACCCTTCAGTTTTTGCAGTTTTACCCAAACATTATCCTCCTCACGGCAATTTTCCCAGTCTTCAGCCTAACAAAGACACCGTCAATATTATCTTAGCGTCATATAAAAGTGTATGGAAAGGGCAAGTCCTATCGGTATCGAGGATGGCGCTCACAAAGAATGTACCAAAAGTAGGAATATAGAATTTAAAAATAAAAAATGCTCTAAGTTTTGCTTAAGGATTTACTCATATAGCTCGGAAATAAAAGATTTAAGATCTCGGCAATGCTGATGCGCACACGCACACACTCACACACAAATAAAACTCATAACTTTAACAGAAACTCGTGTAAGTTCTTGTTATGAAAAAGCTAGGATTTAGAGTGATGATACCCCTAGTATAAGAAGAGCATTAGAAGTGGGTTAAAAAATTAAGACAGTTATTAGTTGGATTTTTACATGGTCGTAGTATAGCATTCTTAATTACTAAAGATGGTAGAAAAATGTCCTTTCGCAAAAATGTAACAACTCTATAGATTAATTAAAAAAATGAATGAGTCCGTATAATTGCAGCTGGATCAATTAAGTGCCAATGTTTTGTTTTCTGTCGGTATGTAATAAATTCTCTGTCAAGATATGATGGTTTTTTTTTTATATTGATCAGATGAGGGCAAATTGAAACCTGCATTTCTTGTATAAAATAAGCAATTTGAAAAATATAGTGAGTTTCAACTTCTATCAAGTGTATAAATATAGGTGTAGCATATGCATAATTGATTTTCTTATGAAATCTGAACATGCCAGAATATGGTAGGTCTCCAAAAATGAAGAGCGTTTAAAAAACAAACCACAACTTGAAATTACCCTTTAAAATACAACTACATAACTTAGTTTTTCAAGACCTACTAATTGTGAGGGAAAAAAAAGATGTAATGAATACAATGATTGCTAGACCGCGAGTTAGAGAAAAATTGAATGAGAGAGAAACTGATAGTTAAAAAATAAAGAAGAGTAATAATAAAGAAGTCCCTTGGAGGAAAGAAAGAAAAAAAAACTAAGAGAGGAAAAGAGGACAGAAAGAGAAAGAAAGAAAGTAGCGGAGAGAGAGAAGGGGAGGGTGCGAGAGAGATAGGGAGAGCGAAAGAGACAGACAGAAAGAATATGAGAATGGTTGCACAAAGAATGGTGGGGAGGTGAAAGGAAATTTAATACACACACACACACACACATATATATATATATATATATATATTATGAGGAATCTATCGGGCGTGAGTCAAATTAGCCTCCTAACTACACAAGTTATATATTTTCCACGCGCTTGTTCCCTTCTTTTCCCTAAAGTTTTTATGCAAAACGCAAAGCTATAACTTAGTTGGAGTCACGAGACTTGGCTCTCAGTCTACTAGATCCCAGGGCGTCGCCAGTACTAAAACGAAAACAACGTAATTACTTAGACCCACTTGAAGCTCAGTGTCGCTGACTGAAACAAGTTTTTGATGTGACCCTTTTTCGCAATGTTTTGCTGTCTATGTTTTTTATGCTTTAAACAATTTTTTTGAAGATTAATTTTAAGCTAAGGAAATATTGTCGTTTTTACAATAGACAAAATAATAGTAATCGTGAAATGTATTTCCCTTAGAAACATTGAACCATGCTTACATTTGAACAAATTTCTTTCATTTGAAAATTAATTCTTGTAAGATCGTCTTTTGAATGATGTTTAATGTTTTCTATCATGATGTGTAAACTCCTGTACATGTTTTTCCCCTCTCATCCGCTAAAACAATAACGGTTAAACCGTTTCTGAAGAAAGAAACTATGAATGCTGGAATCCAATATTGCCAAGTTATATTGGTTCTTGTGATGCCCAAGATTTTAAAAGAATTGAAACCTCACAACTGAATCTCCCATGTGGCAACAAATCTAAGACATAGCTAAAATTTTCTGTAGTTTCAGAAACGTCAATCGGAGAACTCAAACTATTTAAGCCTACCCTGTGTACTATACCAAATCATTCACGCCGTATCTTTGACTGTTAGTAAAGGTCAAAGGAAAATCTATGCGACTGTTGTTTAGGGCAGTGAAAATTTTCAGACTAAGATAAAATATATTGCATGAGTATTCAATATCAACTATAAACAGTTTTCCTTTCCAAATGGCCATTCACTCACTATGTTAACAACAACAACAACAACAAAGAAAGCACTTTTTGTGTTAAATTTACGCTTTAGTATATCCTCTTTTACTGCTGTCGATGTTCACTATTATAAATAAGTTTGAACTTGTGAATCCGTAGGATTAATTGAAATACGAATAATATGACCATTTTCTTGCGAGAAAACAAAACTTACGAGGGAAAAAATTAACAACATATTCTAATTTGAATCTTTTCAATGATCAGACAAAAATGTACAAACTGGAAATGACAACTTGCAAAATGAAAACGTTTAAAAAATTAGAAAAAAAGCAACACCAAAAAATCCGCGTACCCAACTTGTGTTGTTATAGAGGTAAAAAACGATGCTTTGCAAGATCTTTTTCCATCAAAAATAATCTAAGCTCACATTACAGTTTGATATTGATGGCCTTGAAACCTCTAACATTTGGAAATACTTACAAACAGTAAGTTTGTCTAAGAATGGACAAGCCATCCCTGCCCTTGACTACTATAGTAATAGAAACGGTGATTATTTACTAATTCGCTCCCAAACGGCAGCGTGTATCAAGATTCAGGTAGTTGCCAAGATCTGTCGTTAATCGAGCAGACACTATCAGGAGAATTGAGTTAACAAAGTTTGGGAGCCTAAGTGTCATAGAAGTGAAAGTGTTATCTGTTAAAACATTAGGAAAACATAATTTTCTTTTTATAATTTTCTTATTTCTAGTAAGCTTTAAAGTCCAAATCAGAATGGAGCCAATTTATATCCGCAGGGGATTATACGTACCGTTTTTAATGGTCATTGCCATAGTCATCACAAACCCTCTCTTTGTTGAACTAGGTCATAAGATTTGCTCTCCATTTATTTGTGCCTTTACCACTAAAATATATCAAGAAACTTGGAATTTAGAAAGACAATGATTTCGTATCAAGTAGAAAAGAACTTTATCTAGTGAAAATAATCCTCATAGTAAAGTAATCCCTTTCTGCCCCACTTTTTCAGGATATTTTTTGCCTCCTTGCAAAGTCGGTTGAATTTTACAAACTTTGTCCACAGTTGTTCATAATTGTTTACTTATGCAGTTTTCATGATGGAAGATGATGCATTAGTTGGGGCAACCGAGAGGAACGTTCAAAGTTTATTATTCCGTTTTGTAGTTAAAAAAAACCCAGCTACATACTTTTTTTAAGTACATATATCCAATTTTTTCTATCAACAGCATAGGATATAATAAGAAATTGACAAAGCGTTGTTGAGCTTTATACAAAGATAAATTCATTATCAAGCTCAATTGGTTGTGTGAATTATATGAAAATTTTAAAAAATATAACTACTCAAGGTCCCCACATGCACAGTCGTAAGGTAAACAGGTGTACCGGCAAAGAAAAGATTTGATTTTATTACAAATTAGTAAAAAAAAATATACACACACATTCAAGAACTGAAATCGTATTGTAATGATAAGCATGGTAAAGAACCACACGTATAATCATTGGAGTTTTTTTAACTAATGAAGCACCCTTTAAGTTCAGGAAAATCTAAAAAACTAATCAATAGATAGTCTGAAAGGCTTTTGACATTCCACTTAGGAGCACTCACTTTTCATTGTACCTCTGATCTAAAAGGCCAAGAATAATATAAAGGTTTTTTGTCATCGACTGTTTGGAATTGTAAAGCAATACTAAAGTTTTGCTAATTAGCAGATCTCTTTAACTCATTTTAAAACTCTGACGTATATTCTATAATTTAGTTTTTAAAAATCAGAAAGGAAGTTCATGTTTAAAAAATTTATAAATCCTCTATTATCTCTTTTTTTTCAACAATGTACCCAATAAACTTATAGAGTCGCACCAACAACGGCCCTACCGCCCCGTACAGTTTTTGGTACTTCCTTGTAAACAGAATATTTCCTTCCTTTGAGCTGCTTCGTGTCCCTGTTGTGTTCTATATTTGGTTCTTAAAACAGAAATAATTATTGTAATAAGGTGATATATTGGGGTTGCACGCCCCGAGTTTGCTATTTTCGAGTACGCTGAATCCAAAATACATTTTTAAAAGCATACAATCAATAGTCGGACGTTTAAAAAAAAACAAAATAATTTTTATTTTATGCGCTGCAAGTGACAGCTGCCACTTCCACATGAGTCAGATCTTGTGCCAAAAAATCCAAGATGCCGAATAATAGTTTACTTCAACCATTGACAAACCAATATCTCTTCAGGTTTTTCCCCCACACCAGCACATCAGCGTGACAAACTGTAAAACTAAGAAACTATCACTTCGAGTTAAAGGTGTAGATAGAGCATAAAGTCATGAACTCGGTACAACGAATAAAAAACCAACAACAAAAAAGCAAAAACAACCAAATGAACAATCCAACCAAGACACAACAAAAACAAAGAAACAAACAAAAACAAGCAAAACATTTATTTTAAAGACGTTTGCGAAACTATATCTTAGAATCCGTTAGTTTTACCTCATTCAAGCGTTCGCTCTTTTTAGGAAATGAATTTGTGTACTTAAGAGTACTTTTCTTTTGGAAGAGGAGTCAGAGCTTTGAAGAGTTTCGGTGAAGAGTTTAGGTTTCTCAGTGCAAGCGCTATTTCTTCCTGTGCTAGCAAAAACTTAAAGCAGATCCTTTGTAAATCCTGTTTACTCTTGACATGAGAATGAAATTAAATTGAAACACCTTTGTAAGTCTTTTTATTCCGCAAAATGAATTTCAAATTATATTTTAGCCTACACCCCAAAATTTCTTTAAAAGGTGTAGGTCGCTCTTGCTCAAAAAGATGTCAAAAGAATCGAAATTGAAAAGAAAATAATCTATTTGAGTTACAGCAAACACCTTTATTGCATTAGACTAGTTAGACGATGAATCTTTTATGGTATTTTTATGGGTATAATATAAACTGATAAACGGCAACAATCACCTCAGGAAACTTAATTTATACAATACAGAATAGATAAGTCATGGCAGATCAGTGCTATTTCAATAAAAGTTATCCTGATTAGAGGTCGCACAATTTCCAATAATCGGAAACATTCAGATATAAGTAATATTATTTTGGTGTGGAATATCTATGTCCCCATTGTGAATGTATTTTTTTTTTTACCTTTTTGCCCGAACTGGAATTTGCGCCCCTTTCAGTCATGGAAGCAGCGTCAGCACCTTTGAACTATTAAGTTCTTTTAAAATATAATAATGCGAAGCGACATGCAGCTAACAACACTTTTCCTCAATTGCTCTGACGCCACAGGGAGCACAGTCTATTTTCGATTTGTGAAAAGCCGCAACACGTTCAATTTTGTTGAGACCATCATGAAGCGATTTGTTGCAAACACAATGTCATATGATTTGATTTCGTTCTACTTTTACATATGCATCTAGCCAGGAATAGGGCTAGTTAGATGAAATCCTACTCTACCACCAAAATTTAATGATCCACACAGGAATGGAATCTTCAATCTTCTGCCAGTAAGTCGAAAAACTCTCTCATCAGAGCGATCTTGCACCCTCAAACATTTCTTCGTTTTTTTTTCTTTACCTGGTTTGTGCAGGTTTGAAAAAGATAACTGCGACATTTAAGCGATTACGGATTCATATACATCTCTCTGTTTTCCCTATTTCATCAGTAAAAACCCTTACGGCAAGACACATATATCTGGATGCTAAAGCCAATTTCAATATTTAAGGGCTTTAGAGAACTTAAAATCTAAAAAGGACAAACATTTCTATATTATTATTATTATTATAATTATTATTATTATTATTATTATTATTATTATTATTATTATTATTATTATTATTATTATTATTATTATTATTATTATTATTATTATACATCTAGATCTAGGAGTGCTGGTGGATATAAAAGGTCTGAGATGACGTTGATGTGGACGGGCTTTATCAAACAAAAAAACAACAACCAAACTATGTCTTTAAGGGCATTCTTTTATTTAAAGGTAAGGTTTGTCCAGTGTCCTTTGCAATAACAAAATCTATGCATGTTACAGCGAAAGTTCAATAAATAGCTCCTCACATGCCATTCTAGAAAAATGAACCTTACGCCGCTTTCTTCAAAACACTTGCTTTAATGATGTCATAGAATTTTGTTGAATGGTGTTGCTAGCTGCAAATCGCTTCGGCTCAACATACCTTAAATTGAACAGACGTAATTACTTCATGCACTAGCAAAAAGCGAGAGCAGAGTCCAGCGTAGCTCTTTGAAAATGAACTGAAATCACATTACCTCTTAACAGGAGAATGAAAGTAATTTATATTGAATTCAAATTTTACTCTTATCCCCTTATTTTCCAAACAAACCTCAAATGATCTTGATTGAGGATGGAACTAAAAAAAATTAAAATGCTGGTCAAATAAGAAGACAATCACTTTTGGAAAAAAAATAAGTGATATACTTGGACACGCTAAGAGCTATTCTGAATGCGGTGTAAAATTTGAAATTCGCGCAATCGAAGATAAAAGAGGAGAGAGGATATAGCATTTCACATTTATTGTATCATAAGCACAAAAGAATGGGATGTTCCAAACTTTGAGGATTTCTGTTTTTTGTATTAACTAATTAATTAATTGATTTTTTTGTGTGCTATTTCTGATGTCAAGCTCTTTGCCAGCGCTGAAAATAAGACAAAGAGGGCGCTTTTATTTAAAGCTTTCTTGTATTTTAGAAACGAACGTAAGTATATCCTAGGGCTTGGTAACCGTTGATGATTGCTGTTATCCCTAGCATGTCCCTGAAATGAAATGCCTATCACATTAGTGAAAATCCTTTGTAAACTTGATTGCCAAAAAGTCGAAAATGATCCGGGCTTCTCGATCTATAATAAAGTTCACACTGAATGATTTTGAGAAAGCCCATTTCGGCCATCATTTTTTTATAATTTATAATAAAAAAAATGAAGCAGCTGATATATGAAGTTGAAACAAATGACGTAAGCTCACACTTTTCACTGAACTACAAACTGATAAAATAAGTTTTGAGAAGGAAACCTTCTTTCGCGTAATAAGATTAAAAGTTTTAAAAAGAGAGGAAAAGGAGAGCAAAGAGATATAGAAGAAATACTACATACAGCAGCTGCAGTGGTTGAACTAGCATTATTATCGATATAAATTGAAAAAGCAGAAGTAGTAATAGTAGTAGTAGTACTTGTTGTAGTAGTAGTTGTATTAGTAGTAGTAGTGATGGTAGTAGTAGTAGTAGTAGTAGTAGTAGTAGTAGTAGTAGTAGTAGTAGTAGTAGTAGTAGTAGTAGTAGTAGTAGTAGTAGTAGTAGTAGTAGTAGTAGTAGTAGTAGTAGTAGTAGTAGTAGTAGTAGTAGTAGTAGTAGTAGTAGTAGTAGTAGTAATAGAAGTAGTAGTAGTAGTAATAGGAGTAATAATAATAATAATAATAATAGTAGAGTAACCGTAATCGTTTTAGTCCC
>JAWDGP010006121.1:85000-120000 GCA_033675545.1 Elysia crispata
GAAGAATCCAGGTCTCTGGTGCAAAAAAAAAAAAAAAAAAAAAAAAAAAAAAAAAATATATATATATATATATATATATATATATATATCAAGACACTTTTATTTATAAAATTATGTCTAACCTATCATGCATTATACATTTTGGTTTGAAAGGTTATTTATTTGGGGAGAAGATATGTGATCCTGTCTCCGAGATTGCAACATTCTGACAATTTAAAAGTGACATGCAAGAAACTTACGCTTCCCTTTTTATTTTCATTCGTGATGATGACTTTCCACTTCATTCGTTGAACACAAACCTAGATATCCTTTATAGGATCTCAAGCTGCAATAGTCTTTTTAAAGAGCTCATACTTCAAGTCCCGCTCGGGAAAAGTCAGAACTTATTGCTCATAACGAATACCCAGTTATTGTAAAATTAGCCTGTTCGTTTGTTACGGACTACCACATCTCAGCCACGATGCTTAATAGAATACTTGTAAACAGGGCACTTTTACCACGGTCTTGATGGCGAAATTGTTAATTAAAACTTGCAATAATAACAAAACCAGCCGATGAAAATTTAAAAAATTTAGATATACAATAGAAAGTATATTCAACATTGAACTCAACAAAATTTAGGCTGTCGACATGAAGAGTTTCCGAGTTATATATCTAAACAGTACTTGGGGTGTAATGATACTCCATTGTTGGCACAGATTACAGAAAGTTCGAGTTGAGAGTTCACTGATCATTATTCTCTTATGGTATACATCAAGTTCAAGATGATGTGAAAATAAATATTAATGCATTATCACAGTCGCGATTGCTAAATAAATAGATAAATGAACCAGGTGTGATCGGCAATAGATGAATAAATAAATCAGGTAAGCTATAGATGAATAAATAAATCAGACGCGATGGATTAATAAGTAAATAAATAAATATACAGGATAAAAATACATAAATACCACAGTCAGTCGTTTTCGCACTGAAGAGCAGCAGGAGCCTTTTGCAATAAATTGACAGACAAAATGTGCTTTAGTCTGTGCAACTCATTTGGAATGCCAAACGCTCTCTTTCTAATTTTGAAATCGGTTGATGGCTCAGCTCTGTTACTTGCTCTTCCAGGAGCCCCAATCCGAATGTGTGTTGTCTAATGTATGGGATGCAGTGTCTCTCTTATAGCTGCTGTTTGGGTTAGGGTTACTTTTTTGGAGAAATAATTTTTTTGTAAATGAACATATTATAGTTGTGTTTAGAAGATTGAATTCAGGTAAATAACTGTGTTTAACTGGTTTTATGTGAGAAATCGCTTTGTGAACATTGCTGAGAACTGCGTTTAACTGCCAAACTTCGTCAACTATGCTTGTGTCTGTGTGACTATCTTATTTGTGAGGTCCCTGTAGAAAGTGGAGTGTAGGTAGTTATGGCAGTGGTTTCCTACAAATGATCTGCTGTGGTAAACAGCAGTTTGTAAAGGACTTGATCTAATGATGATGCTTCTGGCCTTGCTCTTGGTTTGAGTTCTTTGTGTGTCAAAAATGAAAAGCCTTTTGAATCTGTTGTATATATTTATCCACCATCTCCTATGTCACACTAAAACCTAGGCAGCCCTCCTGAAATCTCTTTTCAACCTTCAGAAATTCTTTCCATTGTGAGCCGTACTCTTTTAATATTTTGTCTAAAGGTAACTAATATGTTTTTGATTGACTATCTGTTTTTTAAATCTAACCCATGGCTGCATCCTAATAAAACTTATGGTGACTTAAGACAATTCCTAACAGAGTATGTGGATACGGAGGGGTGACCCTATCTAAAGCTAGCCAACCAATGGTACATACAGTGAGTTGTGGTGCTTTGCTACATCTTTTTTCTCCCACGCCTGTTTCTGTTCTAAAAGCTAAGTTGATCAAGGGTGGGATTGGTCACTAGCTTTGAAGCATCAGACACAGAATGAATCTTTGCCAGACCTGAAATATTGCAGTATGCGCACCAAATGAAATTGATCCATTCCTAATTTGTTGCATTACTATTCACCTTTCTTTTCGATTAAAAAATCTCGCCCAACGTAATAAACACAAAATCTTTCCGAACTCTAAATGTAACTACCAAAAGTTTTATAGAAATTTAAAGATATCCAAAGTCATGTTTTGTCAGTTTAAAGTGCAATTTTGAAAGAAAAGCCATTAACACATAAAGAAAAAAATAAAAGGAAATGAGTTTATACTTTATATCGATTAGTAAATTCATGAAGGAAAAAAGTGGGTTTGGAAACACAATACTGCCATGATTAATTTCATTTCTTCATTTTCAGAAAGAAAAATAATAAAAATTTAAAAAATCATGGACTCTTTATTGTAAGAATTTTAGACAACACTGATTGATTGGATAATCTTTGCTTTGTGACTTTCTCCTTCAAATCAATGGAGCTGTCGATTTTTCTCTTATTGATCGACGTTTCCAAATCAATATTATATGTCATTTCTTTAATAAATAGTTAAATTCTTGGTGTAAATACATTAAGTGCAGCACAGGCATTGATCCTACCCATGCTTTAGATTTTTGGAATGACCTAGAGAACTTTAAGATAACTATAAATTTGTAGGATTTGCCAGCAGGTGGACAAGATTATTAGTTCTATTGATGAATCCTTGATATGATACAAATACATAGAAAACGGTACACCGGTTTCAAACTATGACAATTGTCTAATCAGCCAGGTATGCTTGAGAGATATGCTTCGGTATCACGAAACTCTCTTCCAAACTGGCGTCCTTACTTCGGGCCTAAAATAATAAAATTCAGGTTCAGCATTGGCATCTGCTTCTTCTTGACTCGCCTGTGATACATTTTTCCCAACATTCTTTAATTGCTGATAACTTCATTCCAAAATTGTTTGTCTCTTTTCTTTCCACAGTAGTATATGCCAATTCAATATGTTAAAACGGTTGTGATTTTCAGCTTGGTTCGATTGAAATCACCTTCAGGTTTGCCCCTAAATATGTATTTTATATTTTGCTCAACTGTTATGGTAAAAAATTGTGACTAAATTTCGTGTAATGAGATCAAAACAAGAAGTTACTTTTGTTTCACTTTTCATCACTCAGTATAGATCATTGAAATTCATTGGCAAAATGTATGGAAACATTTGACACCAAGAATGACAACAATGACAATCAGAATTCTTCTTATTGAAGGATTCATTTCAAAGTGCTTGGTACAAAAACTTCCATTTTTACGTAAACAAATGTTTTTTTCTCGAACTCTCCAGGTTTATGTCTTAAAACAAGGATCCAACGATTTCCCCACCCCACCCCTTTCTCTCTCTCTCTCTCTCTCTCTCTCTCTCTCTCTCTCTCTCTCTCTCTCTCCCCCCCCCCCTTTCCCTTTCTCTCAGTCTCTCTGTCTTCTACTTTATAAAAATCAAGCTATTGTGAAACTCTGAAGACACATCTGAGGTCTTTTGTCAACTCGAATTTGGCCTTTCTCTTTCTCTTTGACCATCATTAAGCAGGACAGCGTCACCTGCGCCATTAGTTCAACCACTCCTTCTCTTTATGAAATTCATGTGGTCCTCTTTTCTTTCTCTTTATATTTTCCGCTCTCTTCCTTGTATGCTTAATTGCAATCTAAAGAAGCATGAGAAGAGTGGGTGGACAAGAGATGCATATAATTTGAACCAGAAATGACTACATTTGTCTGGCAGTTTTGTTGTTTTTTTGTTTTTTTGTAACTCTAAATTTTATGAAGCTCCCATAGTGTCTCAAATAGTTTCAAAAGTTTGATATATTTTTAAAAAGCACTAATCATTTAATTTCAATTAAAAAAAAATATTATAACGCTTTGATTATTGTATCATGTTCCTATTCACACTTCGCAACACTCTTGTTTCGAGTATTTTTCAATCTCGCCTTTTATTATTACCTACCCCCTCAAGACCTACATCTGAAATGATTATGGCAACTATCAATATTAAATTTCTGTAAATCATTATTTTCAAAAAATAAAAAAATCTTAAATTATGTGATCCAGTATGTAAATTTGATGTAGATCATATAAGAGGTTGAGGCAATCAGGCAGAAAATCTTACCCAGAGATTTCTGAAAAAATATGAAAGGTCCTAAAAAAATTGCCAAAATAATAATATGGATGTTCCGCAAAATTAAAAGTTTTATAGCTACAAAAAGCGGCGTCGTTAAAATAAAAAAATAGATCTAACAGCCTAAGTAATCGTTTAGTCGGAAAAGTTAAAACTTTGAAAATAAGCTCGAATTAAAAATCGATTCTACAAAGTTAATAATAATAGAGTAAGAGAGTGAAATAATCGAAATTGCAAAATGATGAGAATAATGTTCGGTAAATGTGGTATATTCTAAACTGTAAAGATAGTGATGAAGTGAACTCTTCTTCTTCTTCTTCTTCTTCTTCTTCTTCTTCTTCTTCTTCTTCTTCTTCTTCTTCTTCTTCTTCTTCTTCTTCTTCTTCTTCTTCTTCTTCTTCTTCTTTTTCTTCTTCTTCTTCTTAACAATATTACCACCATCATCATTTTCATGCCAAAGCTTAGGTTGTCATGACCATTTATCTATGCTAATCTAGAAATTATTTTTACTATTGTTTACGTGACTTTGTAAAATGAAAAGTAGAAATGGAGCACAAATCAGTCTGAAAGTTAAAGAGCAGAGCGACATATACCTATTGCTTGTATTTGCCTTACTATTATTGCTGCGACAAAAATTTTGAACGAAATTTTATTATCCCTTTCATCATGGGCATTACAATCATAGACAGATTCAATTATGGTAATAGATTTTTCCTTTTATTATCAAACATCGTGGCGTGATGAAGGCGGTGCTTTCGCGGTGCCTGTCTTTGCCATTGTCAGTCTGTCAAATACGGCGGTACACATTTACAGTTTGTTCTATCAATGCGATTGTTTAATCATGATACACTGTTAATTGACTAAACAAATGCTGGTGCACAATGCAGATACATTATACTGGCTCGTGGTCTGAATCAAGAGCAGAGACGTAGAGCTATAAACCCGCCACAGTTTTGATGATCTGATGTCTAGCATAGACGGTAGGGTAGTTGATAAAAATAGATCTGAAATGGAGTAGCATAAAAAAAATGTCACCACCTTTGGCTTGGATTGCAAAAGGAGTGGGTAGGCTCTGAGCGAATCCACCATTATCGCCATGATGGTGCCAGGTTCTATTATGGATATGACCAGAAAGAACAAAAATTGTTAAAACCAGTCATTCTATGTTAAACAATTCATTGGTTGATGAAAAGAATTGCCTCTTGTCTAAATTGTTAACAAGCTTAAAATGAACGCGGAAAAGACTGAAATAGAACTAAGTCATTAATGCAGCACAAATGCCAAATTCAAGTCAGTTCACACAGGGGTAATAAAACAAGACAGAGATGATGATGATGATGATGATGATAATAATAATAATAATAATAATAATAATAATAATAATAATAATAATAATAATAATAATAATAATAATAATAATAATAATAAAGAAAACCTCTGCTTGCATTTAGAGAACTTAAATTATTTGTCAATGGAATATGTTGATTCACACATCAGAGAGCGCTATTATCTCATATTATTAAGAATCTGCTCATTTGATATCATATATCAACGAAGGTTCCCATAAAGCTCTTACTTTCCTATACGAGGGGAGTTCAATAAGTCTTTACCCTAACTATGAAGGAATTAAGCTAGAGAGTTGAAACTTACATCACATTTTGTTACTTCTCCACATAGTCACCCTGCATATCGACACATTTCTGCCACCTTTCTTTGACCTTCAAAAGTCCTTGAGCGTAATACGACTTCGGATGGGACTCAAACCATTCTTCTCCGGCAGATATGACATCTTCATTGCTATGGAAACGCTGTCCCTTCAGATGTTTTTTCAGACTTGGGAAAAGTAAAAACTCAGATGGTGCTAGATCAGGTGAATACGGCGGATGAAGGAGAATTTTGAACCCACACTGCATCGATGTGTGAACTGCCATTATTGATCTGTGCGCTGGAGCATTGTCATGAAGCAAAAGAATTCCTTTTTGCAGCTTCCCACGGCTTTTCTTGGCCAAAGTTGATCGCAATTTTGCCAACAAAGCTGAATAATAGTTTCCAGTGATTGTATGGCCCTGTTCTAAATAGTCTGTCATGATAATGTCATCTCCGTCCCAGAAGCAGGACAGCATAACCTTTCCCATCCAAGAAAAGCCGTAGGAAGCTGCAAAAAGGAATTCTTTTGCTTCATGACAATGCTCCAGCGCACAGATCAATAATGGCAGTTCACACATCGATGCAGTGTGGGTTCAAAATTCTCCTTCATCCGCCGTATTCACCAGATCTAGCACCATCTGACTTTTTCCTTTTCCCAAGTCTGAAAAAACATCTGAAGGGACAGCGTTTCCATAGCAATGAAGATGTCATATCTGCCGGAGAAGAATGGTTTGAGTCCCATCCGAAGTCATATTGCGCTGAAGGACTTATGAAGGTCAAAGAAAGGTGGCAGAAATGTGTCGATATGGAGGGTGACTATGTGGAGAAGTAACAAAATGTGATGTAAGTTTCAGCTCTCTAGCTTAATTCCTTCAAAGACTTATTGAACTCCCCTCGTAAATGTAATTTCTAAACTCGATTACTGAAACTCTTTCTTTTACAATGAAAACTTTAAAAAACTTCAACTCTTTTAAAATCATGCATTTCGACTAGTTAAACAAACACCTAAAAGATTAAAAGCTTCATCTCACTCAAAGAGTTGTATTGGCTGTCATTCACACAACATATCATCAACACAATATAAGTTATAACCTAGAACATCCTTAACTAACACTCATCACGCATATTTATATGTACTTATCTTTATATTCTTCGCTCGAACGAGAATCCTCTCCTCCTACAAAGCCCTGTGTAAAATCATGTACATCTTTTGCTTCTATTAAAATGAAAATCTCTGGAACTATCCAAAACCCTAAATTTCGACCCTTTTTTTTTGTAGATTTTTTCCAACTATAACCTATCTTTCATTTTTTTAAAATCGTGTACACTTTTACAAAAATAATCATTTTAGCACAATTTCTCCAAATGTATGTTTTACCGTTGGTATATTTTAATGAAAACTTTATTGTTGTATTATTGTCAAAACTCGATTACTGTGGTTGAAAAGTTATAAGAGTAATAATAATAATAATAATAATAATAATAATAATAATAATAATAATAATAATAATAATAATAATAATAATAATAATAATAATAATAATAATAATAATAATAATGTTAAATTCAATTTTAAGTCAGGCTCTTCCCAAATACTACCCATTTGTGAAGTTTTTAAATTTGCAGCATTGTATTCGTATCATTATTGAGTACGGATAATTTTTTACAATATTGTGATCGAGGCTTTTATTTATTTTTTTTTTATTGTTTCTATCTCTGTTTAGAAGCCGTGATAGACGCTGGTCTAAACATTCTAAGTTAAAATTTCGAGGCAGAAAGACCACCTGTGGTATGTGAGCGAAATTTGAAGTTATAAAATCGAGGTTGAATGTTATATCAAATATCTCCTGCTTCATTAGCAATATCTTTACAGGTATTACGATTCAACTCAAATTTGGGCAATCTTCTGCTTGAGGTCTGCCCAGCACCCGAAGTATTAAGTGCACACTGAGGAACTTGAAATATTCAAAAGTTCTGACGCTATTAGCAATGTTTGAAGATGGCCAATTCAAGTAAATTAAAAAAACAAAAACACAAACTTGCAAAATGGGGGAAAAAAAGAACTCTACAGATGTCATCTAAATGCTTCTAATTCTTGGACAGAATCCATGGCTTTTATTTAGGTTTTATAATTGCTGGTGGAAATGAACTGTGGATATAGACAAAATTTTGTGTGATTTTGGAAAAACTGGCTTCCTATTGTTTTCTACTTTATCTTTTTTATATTTATGCTAATGTAAAAAAAAAAACAGGTTTGTTTATGAACGGAAAGAGAAAGATTGACTGAAAATATGACATGAGAGAAAGAGAAAAAAAAAGAGAGAGAGAGAGAGAGAGAGAGAGAGAGAGAGAGAGAGAGAGAGAGAGAGAGAGAGAGAGAGAGAGAGAGAGAGAGAGAGAGAGAGACACGGACAGACAGACAGACAGAGACAGAGATAGACAGAGAGAGAAAATGACAGAGAGAGAGGGAAAGTAACAGAGAGAGACAGACAGAGAGAGAAAATGACAGAGAGAGAGAGAGAGAGACAGACAGAGAGAGAAAGTAACAGAGAGAGACAGACAGAGAAAAAAAATGATAGAGAGAGACATACAGAGAGAGAAGTGGCAATGAAAGACAGACAAAAAGACAGACAGAGAGAGAGAAAGTGACAGAGAGAGAGAGACACAGCGAGTGAGAGAGACAGGCAGACAGAGAGAGACAGACAGACAGACAGACAGACAGATAGAATGACAGAGACGGAGACAGAGACAGAGAGACACAGAGAGATAGATAGATAGAAAGATAGAGAGAAAGGGAGAGAGAGAAAGAGAGAGAGAGAGAGAGAGAGAGAGAGAGAGAGAGAGAGAGAGAGAGAGAGAGGGAGAGGGAGAGAATAAAATCAGGAGTTACATTTCGCAATTATGGTTTTTTTCAATGATTGCCCGTGTGGCATTAAACATTTTGTCTGTGCCGGTAGTAGACATCCCCAAAGGCTGTAAAATAAATATCATTATTGAGTAACCAATCTCGAGTACTAAAATGAAAGTTAAAAAACAATTTCGATTACTCCCAACAAATTGGTAGAGCGGAAATATTTATTTGAAAATTTTATTTCTAAATAAAAAAGTTATCCAAAACCTTTTTATAAATACTAAAACCTTTCAATATGTTAGTATCGTCAAAAAACTTACATTTACGGAAATACATTTCCTCCTTCTTCTTTCCCACTTCCTCCTCGTTTCCTCCTCCGCTTTTTCTTCCTTCTAATCCTCTTCATTCTCTTGTTTTTATTGTTGTTGATGTTGTTGTTTTTCTTCTTCTCCTCCCTCTTTATCTCTTTTCCGATTCTCGTTCCTTAAGATATCATTTTAAAAGCTAATGTTGAATACAGAGCGAGCAAGGAAAGTGTAATAAATGATATACTTCGTTCTTAACAAGTATTTTCTTTTCTTTCCAGTCATAAAATTATATTAGGTAGATGATATTTGGCATTGCACAGTGTATAATTCAGAAGCCAATTATTCCAAACGGCTCATTGTTGTTTTTCTTTTGCTTGAAGCTATTCTGAGAATTAATCTTCTCTTGTCTTATTTCATCTATTCCCCACCACCTCCTCATTCAAAACATGTTTCCTCTTTCGACGCCAGATTTAACAGTTTTGTATGTGCAGCTGTGCATGCTTGGTTGTCTCGCTTGTACTGTTTCCGCAAACATGTATTATTTTGCCCAACACATTTATGCATTCATTTTTTTTCAAACGAACTACTGTGTGTGCTGACTAATCGATTGACATGGTTAATCATGGTGTATGGCACAGACCTTAATCATCTCAATTTATCATAGCTATATATTAACTATCTCCAATATAATGTGTGTTTGTTTAATGATAGTTATAACCTGGATCCCATTAAAGTCTTAATTAAGTCAAGAAAACAATACATACTGATAACCATTGTATAAAAGAGAGAAATCATTATGAATTTAGATCTTCACCTTGACTTGCCCACGAATATTTAATTTTTAACTCAGACAGTTATTTAGATTCATTGATTTTTCCAACATTCCTAACAAAAAAAGGTAGAGGCCTTGATCGAGGGCGACATACCTTGGGCTCCATTATATATGTATATATTACTTCATATAAGTCGAAAAAGGTTCTCTGTGTGAAAAACACAAACATGATAAATTAACATGTTTGCGATATGGATCAGTATCTCGAACTTACTGTCGTGGATTAAAAAGTACTCAGCATACCGTCTAGCCAGTCCGCTCGGACACACAATAATTAATAACGCGTGACAACAGCCTGGCATCGCACTCAATGTAATCATTCTTCCGTTTCACTTCTTTAAGCCGTCCTCATATTACCGCCCCTAGCAATAGACTTCCTCATGGAACTGAGGTTTTTTTTTTTTTATACAAACAATAAAACTTTACCATTTGCTGCTTTCACTAAAATCACAAATATGCCTTTAAATTAAAGAAAACCCCATTAATTTGACCTTAGAAAAAGAGCATACTATTTCTTTTTTAATCTTGTTGATGTATGTAAATTGAAAAAAATATAATTAACACGAAAAATATCACAGCAATCATTTGTTCACACTAAGGAATGAAGGGCGAGCAAACTGCAGGCGGTTTTTTTTCAATCGCTTTATGTCCACATTTGTTTCCGTACAATCATTTTTGCTGTGGACCCCCCTAATTCATTCTCATGTCATACCCTTAGTCAAATAGACATTTCTCAATTGAACTGTTTTCATTCATTCAGGAGGACAGTAAAATTAATGCTAGCGCACCATAACATAATTTCAGACTTTGGCTGATACATTTCTGATAAAAAGTATAAACTTAATGCGAAATTAGCAAAAACAGGTGTATTTTAAACCTTAATTTAATTAAACTATGGATATTGATACTTTACACCTATAAATTGTCTTGAGGATTGTTCAAACTCAAAGTAAAAAGCATTCAGTTTTAAACTGCATGCAATTTTTTACCGTCCTTGTTTCAGTATGTAAAAATAAACCGTCTCTT
Organism: Elysia crispata; assembly: GCA_033675545.1. Taxonomy (NCBI): domain Eukaryota; kingdom Metazoa; phylum Mollusca; class Gastropoda; family Plakobranchidae; genus Elysia; species Elysia crispata. The sequence goes on from JAWDGP010006121.1 coordinate 95,746, forward strand.
TAGGGCAGGAAAGTTAACTGACAAAAACTCTTGAACACTTGTTGCTCTCTTTCGAAACACCATTGCAAAAACAAAACAAAACAAAACAAAAACCAAAAACCCGTTGGTTCCGTCTAATCAATGCATCTCTCTTGAAGAAAAATTGCATCAGCCACGAAAAAAAAAAATTTTTTTTTCTAAATTTTCTAAATATTAAGAATTAATTTAGAATATTAAATTCATTTCAGAATCACAAAGCTAGTTCTTACGAAATATTTTTCCTCTCGAATTGCTTCAACTCTATCCTTACCTTTTTATCTTTAACTTGATATTTTTCAATTTTCCGTCTTTTCCTAACGCATTATCTCCTTCTTCCTTTCCGTGCTGATTGGCCGTGACGAGTGAATTTGTCTCTAAGTTTCGCTGCGAGCCACACTTAGAATCACTTGGCTCCACTAGATCTAGAAGTTGTCCTGGAAGTCCGCGGCGCGCGCTCGTCTCACTTTACACTGCTTTCGACTCAGCCGTCGAGATGGATTGAGGATCAGCGCTCACTGTTAAACAGCGCTGCTCGACCTGCTGTGAGGTACTAAGGCGGGGGTGTTGAGAGAGGTTTGAAAGAGAGAGGGAGAGAGGGAGAGAGACAGAGAGACAGAGAGAGACAGAGAGAGACAGAGAGAGAGAGAGAGAGAGAGAGAGAGAGAGAGATAAAGCTAACAGGCAGGCAGGGTAACGCATGACATAATAGTATAGAATCAGAATCAGATTAATGAATAGTATAAATTGACGTAAAATGAATAAGATATTAAGAAATATGGCCAAGGTGTCACCTTAAAGAAAAAAGGTCACAGCGATGAAAAAAATTTAAAACCTACTAAAACAAAATGACAGAAAAAAAAAGAGTCAGAAAGAGAAAGAAAGAAAGAGGCGAGAGACAAACAGATAGAGAGAGGCAGAGAGACAAAGAGACAGAGAAGGAGAGAGAGATGGAAAGGGAGAGAATGGGGTAAGGCTGAGCTGCCTCTGTACGAGGTACAATCAGCACCGCTCCCTCGATGACATCATTCCCTTCCTCCTACTCACTTCCAGCCCTCCCCTTCCCCATGTAAATACCCTTTGGTTGAGATTAAATCGTCTGATTAATCATCCACGTCGTTGTTGGCGTTAATTTCCTCATCTACCGCTAACAATTAAACGGCCATAGTGACAACAGTCCTTGCACGCATCTATAACTATTATTCTTCATTAGTTTTTGTCCCGTTTAAGGTGAACTGACTGTATCTCCCTAATGGTAAAAACATAAAATTTTGGGGTCTATGATTTTTATTTTCGGTTATTGTAGACAAATGGTAAACTTAAAAGTGTGTTCAAACCTGTAAGAACGTTGTGAACATTTTTTTTTCTTTTCAAACCTTGATTGCTGTTCTTTCATTTCGTTTCGCCATTATCGTTTTAAATCTGAATACTCGTACAGTGTGTAATATACAGCTTTATTAGATAAATACCTTAGATTTATGAAGCCGTAGATATATATATATATATATATATATATATATATATATATATATATATATATATACTTTGAGATTTAAAATAAGCCCACGTCAAATCGCGTGATCTAGAGTAGCTTTTCTATATTTTTTTATATAATTGGCGGCCCACAAAAATCTGATGACTCATTACACGTTTGAGGTTACGACCTTTATATAATGAAGAAGTGCATATGTTTGAAATACTTCCAGCTCTTGGGTAGCGTGCACGAATTGCAGTTTGTTTTACTTGTGTTGCCATTTTAGGTCAACGATAGACCAAAGTCTGTTTGTCTCATGTCTCTGTAAAACCCACTAAAGGGTAGGCTACCACATCGGTGTCTTCTTTAGAAGAACAGCTTCTGGATAATGCGAGACCGAAAATCACAATAAATCCACAGCTATACAAAGCGTACATTCATAACTGGTTGTATATGTGTAGGGACTTTCTGTCTTGCTGGTTGTCTTCTCGCACACGTCGCGTGAGAGACAGTATAAATTATTACCACGTCGTCATACATTCCAGTCCAGCAGAAATTGCTCATAATTTTCTTTCTTGTCTTCTTGATTCCAATATGAACTCCAGTAATTGTTTATTTAGCTACTGACATCACATACTTCCTCAGACTCTCTGAAAAAACGACTTGCTGGAATGTAGCTGCTCCACGGATCAAGTCCTTTATATCCATTCACAACGCTCTTCCTCTTGAAGAAAGATGACGCCCTCCCCGCATGTTTAGTGTCCATATCGGCCTGAGTCTAGCTGGAATATCAGCTGTCTATACATTACCTCCTGTCTTACCCGAATCGTTGTAATGAAAGGGCCAGCCATAATAGTCATATCAGGGTCATATGGGTTCCTTGGGTCCAGAACATTTCTATCATAAGATGAAAGATGGCTTCCAGTAATCCTAATGCCTCCACCTCTACAGATAGATAGTTTGTCTTGACTTGTGTCTTGGCCCCTGTAGTACTGTGCTGTAGTTCCTGACAATAAAACAGCATTTTCATAAAAATTGGCTATCTTCAACTAATCCGCGACGCTGCACAACGCTCTTACCACATGTGTCTCCTGCGATGGTCTTATAGGACCTTCACTCGCCAACTGCTTACCACCACAGGCTCTCCATTCTATCAGCTAAAATGGTCTTTCTACATGCGAATTGCGGCAACCCATAGTGTTATAAGTGGTATCCGTTGTTTCTTCATCCTCTCCTCATACTGGATCCTGGATTTTCGTAATTCGAACAACTGTCGACCCCACTCTCTAGAAAGTTGACATCTTGATTCCTGTTTCTCTCACTTAGGACAGCTTTTGTTATCAGTCGACACTTTGAAATGCAAACAACCCTTTCCTTTATTCATTGAAGATCTATCCCTGCAGCTCTGTTCACTTTGACCATGCCTCTTACAAATATAGCACGTGGCGCCTTTGATTTTTTTCACACCAGAAGGATTGCATTGTGGTGTGTTGACAGCACCTTTCGTCACTCGGTCGCTCCATTGCCTCCAGCTAGCTGTGAGGTACAGTGAGGTACGCCGCGATTCGATCGTGGATAGTTAACATTCTCTCTCGTAGATATGTTGACAAATCTGCCGGTCTGACTCCAAGGAACTACTTTCCAATAAATAATTCTGTGAGAGCTTCGTAAACTTTACCTTTGCTTATTTTGTCTATCTTTCAGTTATGTTTTTAATCTGAAAACATGTTGGAATTACTTCACTCCTCTCTTGTACTCTAGCAAAATTTCTGACTTCAGCCTCCATCTTTTAGATGTTATACTACAAAATGTCCTTGACTCATCGATCTCATTTATTGTCTGAATGAATCTAATCTTTGAAACTGGTCATTCTCTTACAAAGCATATTTATTTATGCTTTTGCGATGTTCTAGAAATTTAACTCTAACTAGAAGGTATGGAGAGATAGAGGAAGAAGAAGAAGAAGAAGAAGAAGAAGAAGAAGAAGAAGAAGAAGAAGAAGAAGAAGAAGAAGAAGAAGAAGAAGAAGAAGAAGAAGAAGAAGAAGAAGAAGAAGAAGAATAAGAAGAAGTATAAGAATAAGAAGAAGAAGAAGAAGAAGAAGAAGAAGAAGAAGAAGAAGAAGAAGAAGAAGAAGAACAACAACAACAACAACAACAACAACAACAACAACAACAACAAGAAGAGAGAGAGAAAGAAAGAAAGAGAGAGAGAGAGAGAGAGAGAGAGAGAGAGAGAGAGAGAGAGAGAGAGAGAGAGAGAGAGAGAGAGAGAGAGAGAGAGAGAGAGAGAAATATGACGGTATGAAACCAGACAAAATCACGGGTTTTAGGAGATTATGAACTAAAAAAATACAAGGTAAGTAAACGGATAGGTACATAGTGGTAGAGAGAGGAGAAAAAGAGTGTGTGTGTGTGAGAGAGAGAGAGAGAGAGAGAGAGAGAGAGAGATAAATCGGCAGACAAACAGGCAGCAAAAGAGGAGGAGAGGAAGAAAGTCAATGACAAAAAGACAGAGAAAGAAGGTCAGGAATACATAGAAAAACACGCAGAGGTACAATTACAAGAGATAATTTAGGGTGGAATAGTTAGTCAAGTGCACACACAGAAGCACATAGAGGCCACTGCAGAGTGAGGAGAGACGAGGAGGGTGGGAGGTGGGGGGAGGGAAGAGAGAGAGAGAGAGAGAGAGAGAGAGAGAGAGAGAGAGAGAGAGAGAGAGAGAGAGAGAGAGAGAGAGAGAGAGAGAGAGAGAGAGAAAGAGAGAGAGAGGAGATTCATATGTATGTTCATCTTATCTGCCAATACAGTTGCTGCAAATTTCACCTAGCCTTGCAGATTTATTTCTAAAATTAATCATACCTCACTTCGAAACAAGTGACAATAGAGGTATTACAGATGTAAAATTATGGATTAAAAATTGAGCAGAAGAACCACAAAAAATAAACTTAACACAATGAGTTGCATAAAGCATTTGACATCCAAGAAGTGATGAATAAAATCCATTTATGCTATTGTGATAAGTGCCTATTTTATGAATTTGGTAAGGATCAATAAAGACTGTATGGAGTATAAATATATAAAAAGAGATCTGGAGCGGCCAAGTCCTTGTTTTTTAATCCAAACCCATAGCTAGCAATGTCCCCAAATCCAGCCAAGGTTCTAGAAATAAAAATAAAGTTGATGATTGTTGTCATAAGTATAGAGATTTCTGGGATGGTATTTCTTTAACTTCGTACCAAAATAATTAGTTGAGTATTATTGCAAATTTACTGAAGAAAAAGAAACAATTATTTTTTGCGGGATCTGCATTCTTTCTTAAGTCAGACAGAAGTTTTTTTTGTACAATTGACGCTTTTGATGTCGCTGTGTTCATTAAGAGATTAGGAAACGCATCCAACCACTAACTAATCACAGTAATAATCATAATATCACCACAATGCACTTAAGCCCCAGCAGACAAATCAGAGAAATGTCTAGAAATATTTTGCTTGTTATGAAAAACACACAATTAATAGCCGCTTTATTATTAATGGTAACTATACTGAATCCACCTCCGTTGTATGGCACATAACATAGCCAGGCCAAAATAATTGATGTTAAGTTTTTCGCAATAGTATAAGATCGGCAGAGAATCATAGTTGAAGTGAAATAACGAATTGTCGCAAAATGTTGGTGTCGAGGTTGCAACTATCCCTTACCATTGCTTCTAAGATTCTTTCCTGCGCTGAGCCTTGATTTTATTTCCACTAAATAATATTTTATAATTTTTTTTGTGTTATGAAAAATTAATGTAATAATGACATCAAGGCTTTTTTACCATATCGCCATAATAAAACTGCTTGAAAAATTGATGAATATGCCTGTATTCTTTAAAACTAAAATAAACAAATGATGGAGGTAAATGGAACATCCACAATCCTCTTAACATTGCAGGAGGTCATAATTTTAATAGAATCTCATATTACTTACAGCAGGATCCTATAAACATTTTATAGATTATTAATGCGGTAAGAATCGAGGTCATGTATTTTCGAATTCACATCTACATGATAAATTATGTTATTTTTAAACTAAATTCTGTTCTAATGCACTTTGGGCCGTATCAATAAACGTAAAATAATTTTTCAACGATCGCAGGCTAATACTCCTGGCATTGATTGCGCTTTATCACGGACTCTCTAAATGGGTAATTCCTAGTTCAAGCATTGAGAGGGTGAAGCAAGTAAAATTGAAATAAAAAACAACCTAGATAGACAATAAAAATTATAAGTTTTATGGTTTGTAAACTGGGAAAAATTTTAAGCATAAAATTTTTAAAAACTCTAAGATCAATAAATTTTGCATTAAAAAAGAATAAACAACTCCCAATGAAAAGTAAGATTTAGACTGAAAGTGTCTTTTCTCACGTGAATCCTCAAAAATTGAATAATTAAGCTTGACTATTTTGTGAAATTCAATAACCTGCTAAGACACCTGAATAACAGAGTTATATATACTTAAGAAATTCAAAGTTTTTGAGACTTAAGTAATAGATAATGGAGATGAATGCAAGGCGGGTATAAATCTATTTCTAAAATAATCTGAAGTATTCTGCAGGCGACAGATTCAGATAAAATATTTTCAAGAGCTTAATAACTGAATCTTATGCACACTTTTATTTTCATCTTAAGTAATGGAAATCGTAATATAAGCATATGAGGGGTTTTGCTCTAAGGCACAAAACTAATTGGACCAGTGACACTCACCATGAAACTATAATCGCGTTGTTAAAGAATTCGAATCTGGCAAAGAATTGTAAATTAGTGAAGACTTTTGGAATGCAAAAGAAGTCGACAGTCCAACTTACTCCAACAATTAAAATGTCTACCTGCTCAATGGTTTGTTTCACATTCTTAATAGGGTTTAAATAGGTTTTAAAATGCCGTTTTGTAAATCCGCAAAAAAACTTTGGGATTTAAAAATAAGCCCACGTCAAGTCGCGTGATCTAGAGTAGCTTTTCCATATTTTTTTTTATTTTATTGGCGACCCACAAGAATCTGATGACCCATTACACGTTTGAGGTTACGACCTTTATATTATGATGAAGTGCAGCTTTGAAATGCTTCCAGTTCTTGGGGAGCGTGCACAAATTGTAGCTTGTTTTACTTGTCGTGTTGCTATTGTGGGTCAAGGATAGACCAAAGTTTGTTTATCTCATAAATGTCTCTGTAAAACCCACTAAAGGGTCCGCTACAAATTCGGTATCTTCATAAGAGGAACAGCTTCTGGATATTGCGAGACGGAAAGGTACATTAAGATCCACAGCCATACACTTAAAGCGTGCATTCAAAACTGGTTGTATATGTGAAGGGACTTTCTGTCTTGCTGGTTGTCTTCTCGCACACGTCGCGTGAGAGACAGCATATTACCACGTCGTCATACATTCCAGGCCGACAGAAATCGCTCATAATTTTCTTTCTTGTCTTATTGATTCCAATATGAAATCCAGTAATATATGCAAAAGAAGACAATGAAGACGAGGCAGACAAAAAAAGTAAAAAAAAATTAACCCAGGAGTGTTATGTTGATTCCAATATGAAATCCAGTAATATATGCAAAAGAAGACAATGAAGACGAGGCAGACAAAAAAAGTAAAAAAAAATTAACACAGGAGTGTTAGTATCTCTTTGCAACAACAACACCAAAAAAAAATATTGTTGTAAGAAAGCAAAATCACCTATAGCATGCGACGCAACAGTTATCTACCAATTGAATCAATTTAACAGACTTTTGAAGTGTCCTGGGTATGTGATCTACTATTACGAGATATCCTCTAAATTTGAAACTGATGTAATCACATTTTAAAAAGCATATTACTCTGAATGTCAACATGTAAAAACTGGTATAATAAATAACATCCCAATCTATTTAAAAATTCTTCTACTCGCGTATTATAACAAAAAACTGTAGAGGCACATTGCCTGGTGGGAATTCATTGCAGCTCATTTATTTGTAAATACAAGCTTAAAAACCCATTCCATGAACGGGACCCTGTTGACAATTTGCCGTAGCTGGCATGCATGCGTGCATTTAAATAGAGTTATAAATAGTCTTAGAATCTATCCTTTTGCTTACATGATCCAGATATATGCCTCCACCTATCTATCTTTACCTAGAATCTAGATAGGCCTACATGTATCTCTAGATGCTAAAGACAGATGTAAAATCTAGGTTTAAAGTCCTTTTGAAATTTTAAGCCTCAAAGTAAAATCTAGATCTAAAGTCTTTTTGAAATTTTAAGCCGTAAAGTAAAATCTAGATGTATTTTGATCTAGATCGTAAACTTTTGATTTGAGTCTAGCTGTTGTAGATATCTCGGCCCTTGATCTAGAACCTATGTCCAACAACTTTTTTTTCTAGATTCTTTACTTAGATCTGCCACTGCCTACATTGTATGCGTACTTTCAGTTTCATTCCTGCCATCTCTGCCAAGCTGTGCATAAAAGGAAGTAGTTCGCACATTCACCTTTTTCTTTTAAGAAAAATTAATAATAATCACATTTTTGCCTTTAAGTTTTGGAAAAAAAAAAAAAAACACTGCTTGGTGAAAAATAGTATAACCTCTCGAATCTTCAAGGCAATTTACAACTTCATGCCAAACTCGAGGAGCTTAGATTTAAAAGATTGCTCGGTTAGATGGTACTCATTTTTCGCCTAACTCCATAATTATTAGATACGATAATGAGTGATTGAATGCACAATAACTAATTCAGAATTTACAAGATTGGCTTAATTTTCTTATTGAAGAACAAAATTATTTTATCTTTGTTCACACTAATAGTTTTTTTTATAATATAATACGCGTCTGTAAGGTCTTTCCCATTATTATTTAGAGGAGAAAGGCATAATTGTGACATTCGGGGAAAATCAACTTGTATTCTCTTATTTTGAGCTTCAGGAAATCTAGTGTGCAAAGTCGATTGTCAATTCCACTTTTAAGACTGTTGAAAAAATAAAGCTCGTCATTTCACTACATTTATATTATCGTAGACAAATACTCAACATTCATTGTCTTTTTTTACCATAAATATGCAATATAAAATTACTTCTGATAGTTGAATCGCCTGTGTTAAATGTCTCCCACAATAATGTTTTTGCGATTTCAACACCTCTCATCTCTGATAAAAGGTGTTTGAGGCAACGTAGCCAGATTGTCGAATGCGTTGTGAGTTCCAGTTCTCGTTGCAGCGTTATGTACTGTGTCGCTTGTAAAAACCAGTGCCTGGACTATTAGATGGTGAATCAGCCAATTAGTTGATCGGGTTGATCGGGATGAAATATTCACTCAGTGATGGGCACCCCAGGCAGGAGACTGGTAGACCGAGTGCAGAATAAGCCAAGCGAGTGGGGGATCACATGCACGACCAACCAGCCACTGATAGATCACGTGCAGGACCAACCAACAACTTGTGGATCACGTGCAGGACCAACCACCAACTCGTGGATCACGCGCAGGACCAACCAACAACTCGTGGATCACGTGCACGACCAATCAGCGACTGGTGAATCACGTACAGGACCAACCAGCGACTGGTGGATCACGTGCAGAACCAACCAACGAGTAGTGGATCACAAGCAGGACAAACCAGCGACTGATAGATCACGTGTAGGATCAAACCAGCGACTAGTGGATCACGGTACAGGTCCAATCAGCGACTGATAGATCCCGTGTAGGACCAATCAAAGACTTGTGGATCAGCCCATCGAGTGGCAGACAAAGGGCAGAATCAGCCCGATGAGAGACAAATCAAGTGCAGGAATCTGTTTGTGGGTGGGTCCTTAGATGCAATACATGACTTTTTTCAGTTTAAAGCGCTTCATTTGTCAGTCTTTTAAAATAATTTAAATCCTCATTCGGGGGAAAATGAGATTTGTTATACAAAAAAGCCGATTCATTAAAAGGTATTTAGAAACCAGAATGATTTTTTCATTTCCATTTTTTTTTCTTTACATATTGTTTCAGATAAAAGTAAAACCAATATGGACATGATATGAGTGTAGGCTTAATAATTCATCTTTTTTATTTGCATGAGCACCTAATAACCGAAACCAAGTTATTCCTAAGAAAATAAAAGGTAATGTATCGAGACTCTTTTCAACCACAATGTGTTGCTGCAGGTGTATCTTTATTTGTTTAACAACTAAAATAAGATTTACAAATGGATTATTAAGAGAGAGTAGATGATGCGACCTTTTTTAGAATTGTGTGAGCTGTGGTAAGGGACGTGAAACTTCAGATAAAAAAAATAAAAGGCTCTAAATATTTTAGTATATCATTATTAATCATAGATATATCATCCAATAATCTAAGTTGAAACAACACGTGCTGTACTTTAGACAGAAAGATCAAATTCAAATAAAGGATAAAGGTGTTTTGAGTGAATCAACTAGATTTGGGTGTAAAAGCAAAGTTCTTAAATAAAAAGCTACTTTGAAAGACATCCTTTAAAGTAGGGCCTAGGTAAAATAGGTGGCCTATCACGATACCTTTCATTGCGATTGTGATTATTTTGGAATAATGTAATCAATTTCTCAGCTATATAACAGAAACTTCATCAAATTTTCACGAAGTGTTCTTGACTATGACTACTGCATCAAAGTGTTAGAAATGGAGAAAGCTTTCTCATTTGAAATTGATTAATTAGAAATTTTCATGAGGCTAATCCACTTTGAGAAATGATTTACGGGCTGAGCCGCTACCTAAGTAATCAATGTTTCTTACTTTAAATGGCTATGATATTGACAAGCCTAACAAAGAAGATTTGGTTTAGCTCGCAAAATATGCTTCAGATTGAGCATGAATTTAAATTTGAGCAAATATTGTAAAGTTGTAAAATTTTTTCCCCAGTTTAAAGAAATGCGTATTTTTATAAGCTGATCTGCTTTCTCGTTGCTATCAATTATTTTGTAGCTGAGTTTAATTCTGTGTGCCAAACCGCTTCTACCTGGATTAAGGATCGAGTGCGTTCAAGAGAACTTTAAGTCTATCCAAAACTATGTTAAGTACATCTATCAATTGACTACATATGTGGATGTCGCAGTCGTTCTATCAAAATATATTAAGTTCCTGAAAAATTGGGAGTTGAAAAATTATTCATAAAAATGTTAATTTTTTTTAATTACTTTTCGACAAAAGTTTTGCACATTTAAACTGAACATTTAGTGTTCATTGTATTGAGAAAGTGTTCATCTTCAACATATCTTGGCTTTCCTCATTAGCACGCTTCTCTTTACTCCAATACCTCTTGTTGAAATGAATTTCTCTCCAATCCCCTACAGCGCCATCTCTGTTCCTGCTCGGCTCTCTGGTTGTCAACTGTTCACCTCAAACTCTTTTTCTTTCATTTCCGTCTCGCATTAGGTCCTGTGCTAGCTTCTCTCTTTATCCAGCCCTTCTTTCTCTTACCCCTCGATTTCTCTATAACTTGTGCACCCTCTTCTCTGGGTTCCTTTTTGTCAAACACTCATTCTCCCTTTTTTTTTTTTATCTCTCTCTCTATTTCTGGCCCTCTTTCTCTATCTCTCTCTCTCTGTCTGTCTGTCTGCCTGTCTGTCTGTCCGTCAGCCTGTCTGTCCGTCAGTCTGTCTGTCTGTCTCTTTCTCTGTCTCTCTGTCTGCCTGTCTGTCTGTCTGTCTGTCTGTCTCTCTCTCTCTCTCTCTCTCTCTCTCTCTCTCTCTCTCTCTCTCTCTCTCTCTCTCTTCTTTCTTTTTCTCTCTAGCTGTGTCACTATCTTTGTCACTCTCGTTTGAGATCAAACACACTTTTCATTCTCCTGTATCCTGGTTGAGGACTTGATAGTTTTTTTATCTGCGTGTTGGCATGACCAGTCTCCTTCTCAGTTGGTTATAACTTTGCGTGCCACGAAAATCTCGAGAACATCGTATTGACGTTTCCTGACACTCTCACGTATCCAGTAAATTTGAGTATCATCTTCTTGACCCTAATTTATGAGGGGAGAGAACAATCATGTGGGGGAGTATTGTTTAAAGTCGGCTTATAATGTCGTGAAAGCTTTATCAACACAGCCCACATACTGATCGACGCAAGGTTAAGTTTTGGCAATATCGAGGGGTTTTGCCTTTGTAGTCTTGCTCGTCCAAGTACAAGAAAATGTTTCGCTCTTCGAAACAATTGTTCCAATGGCACTGCTTATTCGAGTGTAATTTATTACGAGGGTTAAAAGAAGATTGCTGATGTCCCATAATACGTTAGAATGTGACAGTCTCTTGCCATAAAGTTTTCTATAGTAAGTGGCCTAAAATTTGCCTGGAAAGTAACAGCTATGTTGAAGAGGCTGTTTCTCCCACAACCACTAGGCAATGCTGAAAGAAGTGGCAACCTGTGTTGAACTCCTTTGCTCCCGGTCCTATCTTTCCTATCAATGTCCAGGGCCACAAATTCCTATGAAACACCATCTGTTTGATGTCACTCTCGAAAAAAAGATTAAAAGCGAATGAAAACAGTGATTCAACCACCAAGAGTCATGAGAGAGAGAGAGAGAGAGAGAGAGAGAGAGAGAGAGAGAGAGAGAGAGAGAGAGAGAGAGAGAGAGAGACAGACAGACAGACAGACAGACAGACAGAGACAGAGACAGAGACAGAGAGGCAGACAGACAGGCAGACTGACAGACAGATACAGAGAGAGAGACAGAGCGAGAGAGAGAGGGGGAGAAAGAGAGAGAGAAAGAGAGAGAGAGAGAGAGAGAGAGAGAGAAAACAAAAATGTAAACTGCTAGTTCTTTGTCCTCCAACGTTTATCAATGCAAGTTAATGGGATAGTATCAAAGACAGAGAGCTATAAAGCTTTCGGTTGCTCTCTCCAACTTTTGTCCTTCACACGCGATAACAATATCGCGTCACAAATCTTGAGATTCTCAATCAGCAATACTCTGCAGCTGCTGAAATAGCAGCATTTTGTGTTGGCAAATCTGGCCTTAAAGAAATCTATTACTTTGTCATAGCCACAGGTCACTATGCTATATCTTTAACCATAAGACGTCGAATCCAACACAACAGCATGATTGATCACAAGGTTTTTAATTTCGCTGATGATTTCATCCACAAGCTTCGACGGCAAGGGGAGAAAAGTACCACGAGCAAGACATTCGGCCGCCACAGAGAGACTTCCAGTGCCAAATTGCCTCAAACTGCTACAGGACAGCAATGCATATAAAAAACACGATAGTATTGAGTCATTTTGTAAAACATGTTACCCGTTTCTGCGTGCAGCTTAGTGGCTATTGTAGTTCTGTAAAACCGTTTAATTGTTTGCATGCGATATTATCGTGTTTTAAAATAAACTTAAGATGGTTAAATACTACAATAGTCTGTAGTAATTCAATGTCTTCGCCATTTCTATTGAAATATATCTAAAAAAAAAAAAAAAAGAAAAAATCTAGGTAAACAAAACTAAAAGGAAATCAACGAAACCTTTGAAAAATTGAACACCATAAAACATCCTCTTGTAACTCTAATCTCGATAAATCGAAAACGCATTGACGTAATGTGTCTACATACTATTATAGTATTTGAAATGTAAACACAATCTCTCCAGTTATCGATCAGCTATACGTAAATCGATTATATATAACATTGTAGTTGTATGTGAAACGAATGTCTGTTTGTGCTTGCGCCTTTGTGTATCTGATTTGACTTCCCCGTATATATCATATTTTTGTACGAGATGAGAGGCGTAATTTTCTAACTACTCAATACTAAATGACTTTTATGGGAAGCTTCAATATCTACACGCCGGCACTAATCTTGATAATTGTCTACAATCAAGTTACAATACAATTTCAGTAAGACATTTTGGCAGACGGTTTGAAAGGTTTATGAAGCTATCCGACAGACTATCGAGTGACTGCACAACCTAAAAGGCAATTTCGTTACATCAAGAAAGAAATGAGTATTATTCCTGGGATCTTGAGTTTAAAAGATAGAAAATGGAGTGGTGAGATGCTTAAATAGTCCGTTCTGAAAATTCTCGCCACAAAACAAGACTCCCTGAGGGGCATTCACATCGCGCTTTTTATTTCTTCTTCTTCTTATTATTACTATTATTATTATTATTATTATTATTATTATTATTATTATTATTATTATTATTATTATTATTATTATTATCATTATTATTACTCTTTTTTTAACCGTTTAACCAGAGAATCTTTTTTTTTACTACTTTTCCATTCCCGTCGACATGCAAGTGCACTAAGATAAAATCTTTCAAGGGAAGTTTAACCCGTGCACGAGAAAGAGAGGACCTGAAATTCTTGACTCTAGGTTGCAACTGTTCCATCATGAGAATGTTCCTGTTCACGTTGCCAGGGTGGTGACTGAACTGCTTTCTTCCTTGACTGGCAAGTATTGTGGAGCATCGCCGTTATTCCCCTAGGCTAGTCTCGCTCTGTGCAACTTTAATCTCTTGCGTCAAATGAATGAAAAACGCAGAGATCAAAGATTTGAACCAGCAAATGAGATATATACACAGGACCGTCATGGGGTAACTATAGTGCGTGGATTATTGGACACTCATTTATCATCGCGTGGATTATTGGACACTCATTTATCATCACCTTTGACAGCAGGTTAAACTGGATTCGTATGTGCGTAATGCTGATGGTGCTTACCTGGAGTATCTGTTTTTTTTAAGATTCCGTATGTTAGTTCCTTTCGATGAGTCGAGATGAGAAAGCTTATTCTGTAAAATGCTTTGCATGGGCAGAAAATTATTTCTTTACAATGGTACTATAGTTTTTTTTAACTCACACTATTTGAGCCAGATCGCAATATCTTTTAGTTCGGCTTTTTGGCTTTGTAAGGGTGTCTCTGAATCTGGAGTTCCGTTTCCAAAAAATAATTATGACAACCAAATAGTCATGTGTACTACTTAAGATAAAAGAGAAAACTAAAGCATCAAATTGTTATTGGATGTGATGTGATCTGTGTAAAGGATTTTCGTTTTGATTTTCTTGTGAATATTAGTATCAGACAGATTTATTCTTTTAAAAACATTAAGTTTTATTTAAAGCTCTAGAAAACCTTTCAGTTTGCTTTATTTTTCGCGTGTATATGATTTGACCTTTCGGAAGGCTAACGGAAACGAAGCTTCTGCGTTTGATATTGATATGAAAGATCAACCAGCCCCTGCATGCCTCTTCTCCTTTCTCTAACCTTTTCTCTTAAAACATTAGCACTGATGTACATTGAGTGATGGAGCTCAGTGGACAATTAAATAGATTTGTAGATACGGACAAACTTTGTAAAATATAAGTCTTAGATACCGTTCACTTTTGTTTTTTGTGGTCCTTGTAGTGTCACCCAACGTTTTCTGAGCATACCAATTTTTTCGCATTTTAAGTTTTGTGTACCTTTTACTTTAAAGTAGAAGGTACGCGATTGAATAAACTTACTGACTTAAAATTGCACATAAAAGCATGATTGTCGATCTGAAAGGCACTCAATAACAGGCGTAACGCAAGCTGCAAGGTAAAACAGATTTTTAGGACCAAACATTGTAGTGCGTTGTAAGCTAATCATTACATGTTCTAGAAATATATACGATCATATCTTTACTTCTTTATATATCGCTTAATCTTTAGAGACCTGCTATTTTGTAATTTGTTGAAACAGAAAACAGTACATCTATTAATTCAAAGGATTTAATTAGCTACAAAATAATCTTCCGTTTCCAGTCGTGTCGTATTCGGAACTTCTCGTGATTTTACCGCCTACTAAGTCATCAATCAAGGTAGAGTTTTTTCAGGCATTTCTATGCTTATTACCTAACGCACGCTAGACGAGATGAGGTTTGGGTAATATTATATAAAATTGCGATTTTACCAAAGAATTTGACTGATTTGCGGAGTCAAAACTAAGTGCACTGCTCTCCCATACCTATTAATACTGAACTCGATTGTAGATTTTCACAGGAATGATAAAACCTAAGAACTGACATGCTAGTTTCAGACAATATGCTAAGTATATATAAAAACAATTCCGAGTGCATTGTTATTCTAAAAAATACGCTACTATTAATAATGATTTATTTTCTATTATTTTTTCCGGCAAGCTATGTGACAGCAAATCCTTGTTAAAATAATTAGCTAAGAGAGAGTACAAGCGCGAAAAGTAGTTTCGAGCTACATAAATATCAAGAAGCACAAAAAAATTTAAGACGTTGGCAGCCATGTCCATTCTTGTGTGCGCTAAATTTCAAAACGTAATTCATACTCCACATCAAATGTAGTCATTTTCCAGGGTAGTTTCAGGTATTCAATTTCGTTAGATTAAAAGGAAAAAAATCATAGACGTAGACAGTGGAAGAACGGACCATTTCTCTATTATCCATATTCATTCTATTTTAAGATCTTTTTGAACGCATATAAGAAGACTTCGATTCCTGCAAAAAGTGTGTAATGCTGCACTGCCTATCGGTAATTCACAGCTGCACATATATTCAATCCTACATGATATTGAACTTTAAAAAAGATCTTTAAACAGGTTTGGATTCTACATAATACGCCAATTATTCTTACTGATTCAATACAAATCTTAATTTTGATGCGATATTAGCCTAAAGGCAGGTTATAGCACCTCATAAATAGAATTGTCAAGGCCATTGCTTTGCAGTTGTTAATTTATCTTTTTTCACAACAGATAACATGCGTCTAAAAGCTTAATTTGGCTAAAAATAAAATATTTTCTGGATTTTTTCCTCTACTTTTATCTCTAGAAGACAGTCAAAAGGCGCCTCTAGAGAGAAGTGCATGTAAAAGAGCACATAATTTTCAAGCACGATTTTGTAAAAATCTGAATTGAGAAGATCGTGCATGAAACTTGTTGAAGCGATGAGGAATTAACTATTCCTGGAAAGAAATGGCACCTGGCCCTAAGCTATCCACGTTATTGAATTTTGGCTCACGATTGCGCATAATTATTTGCATGAGCTCGGTAACATGAACTTTGAGGGGAGATCAGCGAGAAATGCTTCACACTTTGTTTTCCCTGCTGCTCTTAACCAATCTAAGAATTTGTTTGTATTCTTGTCGTTCTTTTCCTCTTTCCTCACTAAAGATGTCAAGCTCTTCCGTTAATTTAAAAATGCTTTTATTACTAAGTCTTTATTTTTACAACACAGTTATACATGAGTCTATGAAAAAAATATCCTGATTGAACCTGGCATTGAAACAGGCTGACTGATGAACTAAATATATGGAAAAGGAGACTAGACTGGCATACTTTGGTCACATTAAACAGCACCGAACAAGAAAAGAAAATGCCAGAAAAAAGAGGTAGAGGCATACCGAAAAAAGATTGATGATCGAGAAGGATTTAGAGACAGATCTAACAACAGCTGGAAGCAATGGCTCTGGACAGAGACCTCGACAGAACAGCTATCATGAAGGCGACATTTCTGAAGGAATATGCTACATGAAGAAGAAGAAGAAGAAGAAGAAGAAGAAGAAGAAGAAGAAGAAGAAGAAGAAGAAGAAGAAGAAGAAGAAGAAGAACAAGAAGAAGAAGAAGAAGAAGAAGAAGAAGAAGAAGAAGAAGAACAAGAAGAACAAGAAGAACAAGAAGAAGAAGAAGAAGAAGAAGAAGAAGAAGAAGAAGAAGAAGAAGAAGAAGAAGAAGAAGAAGAAGAAGAAGAAGAAGAAGAAGAAGAAGAAGAAGAAGAAGAAGAAGAAGAAGAAGAAGAAGAAAAAGTTTTCAAGTTTAAATTTCCTATTTAAGGACCATATTACAATTGAATCCAGCTGTCTTGTTTTTTGTCCTTTCCAACGGTTTAATGAAATATATCGTTTCAAAACATGACATTAAATTATTTTTTTCTGCCAGCTTGTTTGTCTGTCTGTATGTCATCCAGTCTGTCTCTGTCTCTCTGTCTTTTAGTTTCTGTCGCTGTTTCTCTCTGTCTCGTTCTGTTTCACCCTGCTTCTCTCTCTCTCTCTCTCTCTCTCTCTCTCTCTCTCTCTCTCTCTCTCTCTCTCTCTCTCTCTTTCTCTCTCTCCCTCTCTCTCTCGCACGCGCGCTTGAATATGTTTGATTAATTTTGCCAAAAAATGTGAAAATGTATTGCATTGATTCTTATATCATACATACAAATATTACTCAGTTTTACCTAAGGAAAATTATCTTAAGTGGGATCAACCCATTCGGCTTTCGACAGCATTCATTGAACACACACTCTTATTCTTGCTCATATTTTCCTCCTCTGAGAAAAGAAAATTAAAATGTCGAGCGTTGCTTTGTTAAGGAGTTCTAAGCACGACTTTTGTAATCTAAAAATTACTACTGAGGTGAAGCTTATTCTTTTTTTTATTTTTTTTTTTCAGAATTATGATCGCATATGTTGTTTAGAATTTTTTTTAAATCACAGAGTATTTAGTTGTTAAGCATAATTGGCTACAGCTCGTCAAATTACGAATTATCCTTTTCAAGAGATTACCAAATTGAGGAACCCTTCTTTATCTGCTCTCAAGGAATCCGTGTGTGCATTTCGATGAGGTGGCTGCAATATTACTTTAAGTTGTTAGTTGCCATTTAATTCCTTTGGTTATAATAAAATGAAAAAAAAAGAGATAAATTTCGTAAGAAAGCAGCCAGACACTGACATAGACTTGAAGAGAGAGAGAGAGAGAGAGAGAGAGAGAGAGAGAGAGAGAGAGAGAGAGAGAGAGAGAGAGAGAGAGAGAGGAGGTAAGGAAAGAGAGTATGTGGGAAGGGAGAAAGAGAGTGAGAGAGATGCAGAAACAGAGACAGAGATAGATATAGAGAGAGACAGAGACAGACAGACATGCGGACAGAGACAGAGAGAAAGAGTGGCGAGGGCAATTCGAAAAAGAGACAAGGCCTAGATCGTTTGATTAAATCTTTTCGAAAGGATAAAAAAAAGACCGGGTTAGCAACTTAAAGAAGTGCGTTTTGGTGATGATATTCTTAAGGGACATAAACGTTGCACTGCATTTGATGAAATTGTTTTGTTACGTAAGCTTTTATGTAAGCTGCAACTGAAGGTGGACAATTGGAAGAGTGAGTTGAAGTCCTTAAGGCTAAGTTAGCCCGAATATACTTTGGAATCATATTTAATTGTCTTGAAGATCTTATCCACCCCAATCTTCCCTTTCTTTTTTATTTCTTCAAATCCTGTATGAAAAGCGATACTACTTTTGTTCCCTCAAGGAATCATTATTATGTAGGAAAGAAACAAAGGACATGAATGTCGTGTATTTCTTTAAATCTATATCCATTTGTAATCTTGCCCCAGGATCCTATTTTCTGTGTATCTTTTAAGGTCATGGCTTTTTAATTACTGTCTCAATACAAAATAAGGAAAAAAAAGAAAGAAAATAGCAAATTTCTGTGGCTCATTTAGAAGGTATCAGATTTGGGGGCAATGTCGTTTCAACTACTACTACTACTACTACTACTACTACTACTACTACTACTTACGACCACCACCACCACCACCACCACTGCTAAGAATAAGTGCAAGAAATTTAGGTAGTGCCCAGAGGTGGTTAGGTAAAGGCCATAAGTGAAAACGACCGAAAAATGCTTGCCAGTATGGGATTAGAGCCATCGATTTATAGATGCTTCGGTCCCAATCGCCTTGCCACTCAAAGAGAACATAGGTTATACCAATACGCCACTACGCTCCCTAAAAATAGAGGTTCATGGCGAATGTATTTACTAAACCTCCCTGAGTGATTTGCAATCTTGATTGGGAAGTTCCAAATCGCACCAAAGATCACTACTTCTTTCCCAATCGTTATAAATGCTGATTAGAAAACTATGCAGGTACAAAGGAAAAAAATACATTTAATACTTCACCATTTCATATCGGCCGCAGGCCACTTTGAATATGCCGTTTATCGTGTCCTTTTGAAATTCTAAGCCTAAAAGTGAAATTTATATCTATCTAGATCTAGATCTTATTTTTTTTTTAACCTGAATCTAGCTGCTTTGAATATCTAGGCTCTTGATCTAGAACCTATGTCCAATCATTTTTTTTTTAAATTCTTCACTTTGATCTTACTCTATAACCTATAAATTTATTCCAGACGGTTTTAGATCTGCCGCCGCCTACCTTGTATGCGTAATTTCAGTTACATTCCTGCCATCTCTGTCAAGGTAGTAGTTCGCTCATTTTTGACTCTCAAAATCATGGAGGGAGGATGTGAAAAGGAGAGACATTGTTGCTTTTTTCCCCTCAATTTTATCATTCTAATATTTAGGCCCAAAACATTAATTTTCAAAATATTCTCTGTTTATTTTAGAATGTAAACAAAAATTTAAAAAAAGCTTAAAATGTGGCAAAAAGAAAGTCTGACATTACTATGTGTGACACAAACATCCTCTTTAGAATTATTTCTTATTCAATGTATCCCTTAAGGAAGGATATAACATAATGTAAAAATTACTGGCGTTGGAATGCTGGATCAATCTAAATGAATTAAAAAATCGCAAACCAAAAAGAAAATGTGTTGACTACTCTCTCTGATTTCAAATTTACTTATTAGTTGAAAAAAAAATTACAACGGCAGACAGAAAGAAGCAAAGCACAAATAAAGAGAAACAACAAATGAGGCTAAAAACTCGATCAAATTTTGTATTCAGGCAAACAAATATGTACAAATCTCGGGATTTAGGTGCATTTGAGTCTTTCCCTACGACCAAAAGTACATAATAAACAGAGCCGTTGTTTTTCTTTCTTTTTTTTTCTTTTTTTCAAATTTAATTGAGTAGAATTTCTAAAATGTTTTTTTCACCACAAAGGTTAATATCCTTAAGAAAAACCTTTAAAAAAGTATTGTTTATTTTCAATGAAGCCTTGAAGCATTAAAATCGTCACGTGTATAAAATTGACGTCCCCATCTCAGCTCACTCTCTATAATAACATAGTTTTGCAATGTTGCCACATCTTTTTTTTTAGAATGTCAGGACTTGTCAAAGTCAATGTCTAATGTGGCATTTTTAGCCATTTATAAATTCAAATTATTTTAAAACTATAAGTATGGCGATAAACAGCACCAGGTCCATTTATTTCGTCTTTAACGTTCACATGTTCTGAGCAATCACCGACGGGATCGATCCGGTCGACTCACGAATGAGTTGTTACTTTACTCCCGATGACGGTGCCTGGTTGTCAAAGTGTTTAGCTTTGATGAGACGCAGTGAACCTTGAAGCCATCAGTTTATGCATGAGTTTTCATTGAGAAATATCACCCGCTGATAGGCACGTGCAGCTCGTTTTTACCTAAGCACGGGAAACAAGTGACGCATACTTACTCATTTGTACAAATTAAAGCTATTCAAAGTACTGGATAATGTTTTTCCTCCTTATTTTTTGTGACTTCTTTTTTTTTTGTAAAAGAGTTCAATGATGACGATATTGTTACGACGTTGGACGCCATAAAAGGCTCATCGTAACAATATAAAATAAATTTAGTGATCCCAGAATCTCCGTATACATGATAAATGGCTGCTTGAAAAAGGCAATGTATAGTTCTTCAAAACATGAATAGATATAAGCACGTCTCCATGCTCCTGGCCTGGCAGCATTATTTATTAATGTAATACTTACACTGCCAGCGTATTGCTGTTTTCCGGTCGCCCTTATTTACACGCACAGATCAGGCTCCTTTTCCTTCTTCTGTTCCGTCTCTTTCTCCTCCTCTTCCTCGTTCTCGTCGTCGTCGTCGTCGTCGTCGTAGTCTTCTTCTTCTTCTTGTTCTTGTTCTTGTTCTTGTTCTTGTTCTTGTTCTTGTTCTTCTTCTTCTTCTTCTTCTTCTTCTTCTTCTTCTTCTTCTTCTTCTTCTTCTTCTTCTTCTTCTTCTTCTTCTTCTTCTTCTTCTTCTTCTTCTTCTTCTTCTTCTTATTCTTCTTCTTATTCTTCTTCTTCTTCTTCTTCTTCTTCTTCTTCTTCTTCTTCTTCTTCTTCTTCTTCTTCTTCTTCTTCTTCTTCTTCTTCTTCTTCTTCTTCTTCTTCTTCTTCTTCTTCTTCTTCTCATGCCTCCCCGTCCTCCCCAGTCTGTGATTATATCAAAAGATTTAAGTGTTAAATTTGGTCGAATAAAAATCATACTGCCATGGCTCAAAAATACTGTTTTTTAAAAGATGCTTTATTCTGCAACAACGAATTATTCGCAAATAGCAGTTAAAGTAAAAATTTCTCTGGAAATAACACGACAGTTTTTATATTTTGTTTGTTTGTAAAACCCGTTGCAAGTGACATTGTGATAGTTTCATGCACATATTTTGTTATTTTCCTTATCTCTCTCTTTGATGTGCACAAATAAAGATATACCGAAATAAACTGCCCTTGGACAGTTTAACAGGATGAGTTCTCAATGCTGCATGTCTTTTCACTCAGAATGAAAGAAAAAAAACGACATATAATTATAATAAGCTTTTCAGGGACTAATTAAATTGCTTTCTGAGTGGTATAAAATGAAAAATATAATCTAGAATAATACACCTCCATCAATATTTGAAAGCAATTTCAAAATTTAAGATCTATTAAACCTAAAGAAGTATTCAGCAATCTAAGATATTTTTCTATGCATTTATCTATCACTGCATGATACTAGTTACCTTATACATTAACAAAACCTATAAAATCTGACCATTTGTTCAACCCGATCCCATTTGATTCAAGCTAACTTTTGTAATGCTTCTTCATCATTATTAAAAAAAAAAAGTCTGGTTCATATTCATCTGCTTAAAACACATAAAATCATCTTTAAAAAATATGTCCCGCCCCCACCCCCCTTAAAATAAATGCCTTCTAAAAAGTCCCTCAAAAGAAAGTTAATTCCGACAGGCAGTAAGTCACACTTATCTAAATCATTGTTTTGATAATTTATTTCAATGATCATTGTCTGCCGACAACACACGGGCCTATCGTTCGGATGTAAGTGAACTGCTAAGATAAGAATTAATTCTAATATTTAATGGAATCATATGGCGAGAGGAAGAAGTCTGTGCGCTTCATGGGATTGTCTTATGTGAAAGAAAAAAAAAGGTTGCCTTTCTTGTAATGGTTTGGATGAGAACTGAAGTTACTAATCTCGACCAGCCAGCCATCTTGGTAACTTCTGCTACAATGTGTAATCCAGATCCGATTAGAAACGATAAAACAAAATTTAAAAAAAAGTCTTCCCTCTTGTATTCATTAACTAAAATGGAGTTATCAAATTTGCAAGGCAAGTTCTCTGAATACGGAAAAAGACATTTCTGTCAAAGATATGCGCCTTTGACGCCACGCTGAAAGCGTCAAACAAAGTTGTGTTCAAATGTCGGAGATAAATGACGTTAAAAAATTAATGTAACTGACACTAAACGATAACTGAAAAATGTATACGTTGATTCTTGAATGTGTTTATGAGAGCATAGTATCTTTTAAACAAGAAATAAATACCCTTGTGACTAGGCTTAAAAACATTGCAAAAATTATCAAAATTTCATAATTTAGGTCTATGATATGTTGCATTTCCGACCAACGTTAATTTTGTGATTTTTTTTATTGAAAGAAGTTTGTGAGACTTGATTGAATCAGCATCAACATTTTTTATTTATAAAAATGTCTAACATTATTAGAAAGTAAAACGGAAAGATCACACTAAAATACATAACAGCAATGAAGAGTAAGATATTGTTCGGCCAAAGTAAAGAAAAATAGAACAAAGCTAAAAAAAAATCTAAAGACAAACAGCCGACAAAGTGGAACAAAAAAGGATAGTTGTAGATTTTTAACACCGACCTTGAGTAATATTTCCACTTGGTTAAACCTGCTTAAAGTTTCGTTGTTGAATCATTTTTTTAATATGAGGAATGCATATTTGATCATCTTCCAGGTGTAACTCTAAGTTCGATGGTATCTATCCTTATTTCTATTTGCATAATATAGAAAAGGTATAATGATGTTATCAAATATTTTTGTTACACTGAAAATTCGCAGATAAAAATAGTTTCCTCAAATTCCTATTTTCTTCGAAATAAAATAAAGCCAAGCTTAAAAGACGCACGGATAATAACTTTTACACTTCTTGTCATGTGTGTGTAAACATAGAAGCAACTAGCTTTAAAAAGTAAAATCAAAGAAAATCCCATAGACATACAATATTACTTAATAATAAAACGGAAATATTGGAACATTAAGTACTGCTTGTAGAAAGTTTGTAGATGGATCAAAGCACCAAAGAACTGAAATTCGTCTGATCAAAATTTTAAAAGTTCATTGTTTTCAGTTTCTGACCATAGTGATGGAGGATAAAATAAATAGGGAATAAAAAAGTTGAAATGTTTGGATGAAAAAAAAGACACCAAAGAACAGATTTATAATTTAATCTAAATGGAATGTTGTGTAATATGTATTTCGCACTCGAGGCAAAACTTGGTTCTTAATCAACTTCAAAACGAGGAACAGCCCAAGAATGCGGTCTAGTTCATTTTATGAGAAGAAAGCATCGGGAAATGAGAACTTTGAATACCACTGTCGGGAAGCCCGAGGGTGCACCTCTATGCCTGACTTAAGTCTCAGTCTTCACGTAAAAAAAAAATCTGACCTGGGTTACTAGATTAAGTCATATTTCGAGAAAGGCTTTGCATTGAAGGACATATCTTGAAGCAGAGTTGAATTAAGAATATATTTTTTCTATTATTAATAATAGCGTTACGTTTAAAAGGAGGAAAGTCTCAAAACTTCACATACACAAGAA
>JAWDGP010006121.1:130000-185000 GCA_033675545.1 Elysia crispata
ATAAAAATAGAACGAGTGACAGATTCACCAAAAAACGTCAAGGGATAGAAATGCGTGGAAAGTCATGATCGACTACGCAAGGCACCTGATTGATTGATAATGATATCACTTTTGTGATTCTTAAAATACAGTGTAGAAGGGATGAACGACTGCTTTAAAAATATTGAAAGCTACTCCTTTTTATTTTGTTTTATATCTATTTATATGAATTTTCAAAAAATAATTGAGTGACAAGTGGGTGATTCTTTCGTAACATGCTAAAATTTGGGTCACTCAAAAAGTTGTTGCAATTGAGAAAAAGATTAACATATTTGGAAATACAATTCCTTAGTCAGAAAAATATTTTCAAAAGAGTTGTTTACATTTGTCACTTAATGTGGTAAATAGCTATGATAATAATCGCTTCAACATTTCAGTGATTGCAAAAAAACAACAAAAAAACTCCTTTTCAGCGGCAAAGAAAGACGGTCAAATACAGCAGTAATTTATGAATCATTAGGTTTCAAATACTCATTTGCTTGTCACTTTGAAATAATATCTAGTAGTTACGGCGCTCGAGATCTAATAAATTGCTTTTTTAATTGAGAAATAGCTGCTGCGATCAAAATGCTAGGAAATGCCGTTCCTATAAACATCCCTATCATTTCCAATGTCTGTCATTGATATTTGTGAGCAGGGCACAACGTTCATGAGGGCCGATTAAAAATAAAAGGCTCAACACATATCGCATTGGGTGATCCAGGTGTAATGCTTTCTATACTATCCTCAGTTTTTGCTGCACGATCAGTTTGATCAATGGAGCTACAAATAACAAACGTTTTCTTAATACCTCCATTGTTGGATCAAAATACTCCTAATGATGGATGACATTGCCGGTTCTTCATGAAAGATAACCTCAGAGAAAACTTAAAGACACACTACTAGAGGATTGTTTCCCCTGAGACGTTGTGCATGAGTTTCTTACCAGGATCAGGAAAATTTGGACGGAATTAGTTTGACAATGTCAATTCAACATCTCTGTAAAAGAAGTAACCTCTCTCTCTCTCTCTCTCTCTCTCTCTCTCTCTCTCTCTCTCTCTCTCTCTCTCTCCGTCTCTCTCAATCTATGCTTCACTTTTTTACATTAAATATTGATTTCTACTGAGTGTTTCGTTAGGTAGAGAAAGATTTCTTGTTTGAATTATGTACCCTATTTTCAATTAAAACTGAACAAAACAAAATCCGTCTTATGCAGTGGCTAAGAACAACAGTTAGGCAGATGAACCGGTATTACGTGCTAACAAAATTTAAGGTATATACCCATTCTAATCAGCCAATGTCCTAATTCGTCATTAAAATGACTAATGCAGCACGAACTCTTTAGCAAACTGGACGTACCATTCCTTAAGTTTTCTCTCACAGTCTTATAAAAATTTAAAAGAGACAGGGAGACAGACATACATGCAAACAGACAGACAGAGGGAAAAAAAGAGAGAGAGAGAGAGAGAGAGAGAGAGAGAGAGAGAGAGAGAGAGAGAGAGAGAGAGAGAGAGAGAGAGAGAGAGAGAGAGAGAGAGAGAGAGAGATTGATTGCTTTAAGATTATGAAGAATTTTTTTCGCAAACGAGATAAATGTTATAATCATAGTGACGTTAACTGATGTGATGGCAGCGACAGAGCAGTGAAAGCAACAGTAGAAGTAATGAAATTGAAACAGCACAAAATTGAAGCAGTGGTGGTAGTAGCAGTAGAACAAAAATTTGTAGTAATAGTAGTAGTAGTAGTAGTAGTAGTAGTAGTAGTAGTAGTAGTAGTAGTTGTTGTTGTTGTTGTTGTTGTTGCTGGTGTTGTTGTTGTTGTTGAGATTCTAAGAGGAACTCATTGTACAAATAAACTTTGTGATAGTAGTTTTACTGGGAAGAGGAGAAAGAAATCAAATAGCATTGGCATAAAACAGGAAATAAAATAACTCTCGTACTTTTTTTTATAAAAGCATTTAACTTACTAGATCACATTATATATTATAATTCTAAACTAATGACTAGTCTTACTACATTTTATAGAGCATTGTTACGATCCTCTCGTTTAATTGTCATATTTAAGCAAATAGTCAATTTTTTGACAATCATCTTAAAATTATATAAAAAAAAGGCTAACGATTTTGTTGACAGAGAGCGCATTCGGGAAACAAAATCAAAGACGTATATAAAACAAAAAGATTTTTAAAGAGAAACAGATCCAAAAATAAAACTTAGTTACAGCTAAGAGGTTCTTTATTAAAGTTTGTTTACTTTTAACTTTATGGGATCATTGGTATGACTTGAATGGTGTGAGTCTTATTTTTCAAACAGGCATCACGCAACTATTGCTTTCAAGGGAAAAAAACCGTCTGATCCTCTCCTTGGGCTTGATATTTCTTAGAATCTGATATTATTATCGTGTAAGAAACTGTAACATTCAACTTAAGAAGATGTTTCTCAAATGATACCCATTTCTTTGACAAACGCCCTTGTACGATATTAACAAACAACTTTATCGCATGGAAAGATGAGTTAAATGTAGGAATAATGGATGTGAATAAAAAAAATGATAATTGATGTTCAACAACAATAATACGGAATATTTATAGATGGGTTTCGCTTCTTCTCTTAAAAAGTTAGACTTTTCTAATATTAACATCAGAGTTTCAAAAAACTTAAAAGCTTTTCATACCAAGAGCTTTCCAGTTTTCGGCATGGGCATATCATCATCAAAGTAAAGACTATAAGCAGCATATATAATCATTTAACTTAATGAAAGCTATTTCTTTTTATGTTCTGGAATACTTAATATAGTCATCACTCGCACTTATTCATGGAATTAGGACAAAAAGGGTTTGAATCAACAGCTTTATAAAGGAACTTCCAGTTCGCAAACTTGAAAGATTCAATGCATCGTAATCTAGCAGTAGTGCCGTCCATTTCTGCATTCACTTTTCACCATCAATTCAACAACAACCTAAAAAGATTTTTCTATTTTTTCAACAAGCATCAACATCGAAGCTCATTTTTCTATTTCACGACAAGATCCAGAATCTAAATCTAACTTTGGGTTATTTTTTTTTTAGTACGGTTATTTTTTTCCATCACGGCGGACTTCAAGCCACCTGCAGCTATGCAAAGAGAGAGACGGAATATAAAATTGATCGTATTGGCTAATTTAAAATACTTCTAAACGCTTATAAGGATGTTATGAACTTTCCACAAAAGATTTCTAAAGATGCACTGCCTTGCAAGAATTCATCGCTGCACTTTTTTTACACTACATGTTAACGAATGTTCAACTGGATCTATAAAAAAATTTGGACTAACCAAATTGCTTTTGCAACTGTAGACACTGTTTTGCTGGGATTTATAGCATTCTAACAGACGTTTAAAAGAATATGAAAAAAGGATTTAGAAAGTGCGGAATCATCTCATTTCCCATTTCAGAAATGAAATGTTCACGTGTGTGCTTTTATAAAAGTTTTTTTTTTTTCGGTTTTGGTTTTACGAAACCAGAAATCATTCCTATAATAAAGAAATGTGTGTGTATGTTGCAGGGGAAAATAGTGAGAAAGAAATAGAGGTAGGTGAATGTACAAACACTCAGACAGGTATACAGATAGTCTCACAAAATGAGAAATAAAGCCAAAAAAACTATGACAGAAGAAAAGAGATGGAGAGGGGGAAGAGTGAGAGAAAAAGAGAGTAAAAGATATTGAGAATGAATAACAGAGGCAAAAATGTGAAGATACAAGAGTAAGTGAGAAAATGAATTAAAATGAAGTTTAAAGCAACAAATCAAGCTATAAGACTAAACAAAATAAAAATCGCTATATTTCGATAATTTCAAAAAATGGCAAATATATTTTTTCCCTCAACATTAAGATTTAAAAGTTATGAGATTATACGAGAAAAACGTGTTCCGGAAAGTTGGAAATGACAGCACAAAACGATACCCTTTGAATGATGGCGATGTTATTGCAGAGGCTATTTGAGCCGACGTCTGTCCAAAGTTTTGATTTTAATGGCATCTGGACATAAAAATCCACCTTATAATTAATGATTTATACAACCACACGGCAATTTGAATTTTTTTTTAAAGAAATAAGTGCAACTTTTTCCCGTTTCCTGTCATTTATTTTATACCAGTTCGAGTTTTGAAAGAAGAAGAGGCATTACGATAGATTTACGAAAGTCAGAAACGGAATCAGAGAGAAAGTGTGATTCAAGGGAGAGAAATGGTAATGGAGAGAGGGAAGAATTCATAAAGAGAATGAGTGAGTGAGAATGAGAGACAAAGAGAGAGAGAGAGAAAAAAAAGGGGGGGGGGGGGGGAGAGAGGAAAAAAAAGCGAAAGTGGAAAAGTTACAGAGAAAAGGTAAGAACAAGTTTAAAAAAAAGAGTGTAAGAAAACAAAGGGACCAATAAAAATACATAAATCAATTGACTAGATAGAAAGAAAAAAAGATGAACACACACACATATACATACATACATACATACATACATACATACATACATACATACATACATACATACATACATACATACATACGTGTTTAGAGAGAGCGAGAGATCGAGAGAGACCGAGAAAGACAGAGACAGAGACAGAGAGACCGAGAAAGACAGAAACAGAGACAGACAGAAAGACAGACAAAGAAAGAGAGAGAGAGAGAGAGAGAGAGAGAGAGAGAGAGAGAGAGAGAGAGAGAGAGAGAGAGAGAGAGAGAGAGAGAGATACTGAGTTTCAAGACCTGTTTCATACCGCTAGTCTTTAATCTGCTGTATTGAACGCTTAGACGGAAAGTTTCAATTCACACTTATTTGATATAGCAATTTCCCCTGGTGGGAGACACCTGCTTTATTGAAAGGGACACAAGCTTACGACGTTAGGCCTGTACTAACTGCGCCCATAAAATGAGCCCACTCAGGTATCGGAATATGGACCCTGTGTTTTATTTTGTTCCAACTCCAGACCTAGGGACCTATATATTTTTTTAGATCCGAAATCAATCAAGTTTTGAATTTAATAATTTGTTTTTAGTTGTGTCGCGGTAAACGAGTTAAATTCATTTGCTCTTAACTATGTTCTTACGGCGGGTAGATTCAACTGGATACCAAAAAAACAAATTCAGCTATTGTTGCCCATTGCAGGGTAAGTAATGTTTCATTGATTTCGAGCTTAGTATATATTGACTATAATTTTTAGAATGATCATGCTATTTGTGAAAAATATATGGTTTAAAACACATATATTTATTTGTATTATTCTGTGCTTTTCTCAACTGTTGAAATAAAAACTTAAACAAATAAAACCAAGATTATTGAATGGAAATTCTTAAATTTTTTTTTCTTGCTATAACCTTATTGGGTCTGCTAACGCTGTATTAAACCTTTCATATAATGAAGACAGCATGATTATCATGTGTGCATACCTTGCAAAACTTACAATGTCGTTTGTATTGAACGTTTTATGGAGTGTAGTGAAGAGAACAAAGTTTTACATCAACAGGAGTGTCCCAGCTAAGCAAATAGTTATGCTTCAACGTCTCTGTGTTTTGAAATAAAATCATTGATGTGTTTTTAATGCTGGTATCAACGGATCACAAAATATTGCAAAGAAAGGAGACTTAAATAAAATAATATTCTACGATGCTTTTTCCGTCTTAACTTAGCCCTCCTTTAATGACACGGAAAAGTAAATTTGTGGGCTTGCAAAAATTCTCGCAGAGTAATGAATTGTGTAACGCCCTTTGGGAAAGTGGGAAATAGCTTAAAATAAATAATAAAAATGTTAATCAAAGTATTCAAAACTAGTTTTTAAAAAGGGAGGAAAGTGAAAAGTGTTTTTTAGCAAGTCAACGCTCGAACTTAGTTTGTCACCTTCGAGCTTCTTCAGTTGTCACGTCAAGTTAGAAATGAGTTGTTTACCTGATGAGGAAGACTCTACTTGTTGATAAACTGTAAACCATTTTGCTGTTGAGCGAAGATGAATGAAATATTGTTTAGAACAAGTAAATAAACATTACTGAGAGAAAATGAGATCATTATTTCTATTTCTTGTTTTTATTTTCATTGGATCAGTGTTGCTTGGTTTTGTAACATTTTCCACTCTTACTACCTGCCACACCCATACTTGATGGTTCCTATCTAAAATGCGCAAATGAATGAAAACAAAAGGGTGTAGATAGAGAACATAGTTATCTTCTGGTAGATAAGTAGGCCGGAAATATTTGTCAGAAACGTGGCTGCACCGGCGTGACATAGGCTTAGTGGTATTGCGACGTAGACTACTTCGATAAATATCTTTTACCAATGGTGCATTCATTTAGCTTTCATTATTGTTTTTGATGTTGTTTTTACTTTCAACCATATTATGTAAAAAATGTTATTAAATCTTAAATAAATAAATTACTTTCCAAAGCACCAGGTATCAGAATTTGTTTTCATACGATTTGTTTCTTTGTTGTTGTTTGATATAGCCCGTGCATGGCGCGGTGATCTCAGGATTTTTTTGCATATCAAACTTAAACCTCGGTCAGGCAGAGCATAATTATCTGAAAAAATGAGGTCTCTCTATTTCCCCTCAGTGACGGATAGGCAGGTCAGACTATTGACAGACTTACGAATAGACATATGCCGAAACGAGTAGAATAAGAGATACAGAGAGGTATAGAAAGTGTGGAAGAGGTAGATAGATAAATAGGGAGTGAGAGAGATAGAAAGACCGTCATGGAGATAAATAGTGGCAGAGAAAGCGAAAGATTAAGAGAGAGAGAAAGTTAGATAGATAGATAGAGAGGGAGGGAGAGAGATAGATAGATAGAGAGGGAGGGAGGGAGGGAGATAGATAGATATATAGATAGATAGATAGATAGAGAGAGAGAGAGAGAGAGAGCGAGAGAGAGAGAGAGAGAGAGAGAGAGAGAGAGAGAGAGAGAGAGAGAGAGAGAGAGAGAGAGAGAGAGAGAGAGGCGCCATGAAACAATATCGAATCCAGACAGAGGCTAACACCAGGGATGTAAGATAGGGCAGAGATAAGAAGGGATAGAGAGTGGGGACCAAACAAAGCAAACAACAGAAATGTCACGTCCGTAGGCCTAGATCTAGCTATAAGCCTAAAACGTGTAATAACCAGCAGGTATGTCCTTGAATTATTTATAACTAGTCTATAACTTATTGTACCGGCGGGCGTCGATGAAAACTTAGCGTTACGTGTAGTGGACAATGTTATTGTTCCTGCCCGGCACCATTCTTCATAACGAGAGAAACTGAGGAAAGTACATTATAAGTTGTCCTTCAATTCGTGTTATCTAAAGCCTATATAAGTCTGAGGACAACCATAATATCACTTGGTGAATGCAGAATGCTGTCAGAGTGCTGTCAAATGTTCCAGTGTTAAATCTTCGAATTGGACAAACAGATTTGTGACATGTTGTAGCCACTGTGAGATTCGAGTGGTGGCGATTTTGGAAAATTATTAGAATGATTCTAGTTGAAAGCTGGTTTATCTCATTATCACTGTATTTGAGGTGATTGTAGAGGGTTGTTTTAATCATATTGCCTTACATGACTGTTGTGAGACTCATAATGAATGTTTGGAGTTCTATGAAGGCAACGGTAAAGAGTCTACAAATTAAAAGTACAGTTTTATGTAGATCTTGCATAGACAAAACAGTTCTTGGATTTTTAATGGGTTTTTTGCCAGTGTATATGTAGCTGTATTTATATGTATTGAGTATCATGACTTTTTCCTATATCATTAGACTTAACATAATACGCATAATATAGTGAAATCATCGTTGGCAAGGTGAACAAAAAAGAAAAAAATATATCGAAAGTGGAGTGATGGTTATGCTTATAACAATATAATGGGCGGCTGGCGCTGGTGACCTTTTCTTTATGATGACAGGCCGTAACTTAATATCTTTTGAGCTCGTATCGTGCCTAACGAGGTTTACCCAGTCTTTGTCCTCAGGCTGAGCTCGATCAGGTGGTTAGAAATGAGACCTGGTGGATCTAATATAAAGCCCCTCTAGTGAACGCAATGACCAGACTCATTAAAGCGCATGAACTGTGTCTTTTTGTGTGAGCTTTGTTGCTTCTAATGAGCTGGCCTAGGATCAATCCCAGAAGAATTTATCCTGAATAGATGGATATACATACACACACATATATTTATATATACACACATAATACAGTACTTTGTTGAAGTAAGAAAGAAACGCTCCGAGATGAACGATCATAGGCAGGTTTTTTTATCGGACAAAAATTTTGACTCTCTTTAACCGTAACTAATTTGATCTACATCGTAGATCTTAATGAAGACTATGATTTTTTTAAGCCTTGCAAATAGCAAGTCAAAACATTTGCAATACTAGAGCAGTTAAGTTATTTGAGATAAGTTATACCATACAAGGTGTCCCTATATATCCTGTAACTCTTATCGGCAGGTTAGGATCGTTTGAGTCGTGCGAATTAGTGGAGCTGATAACAGTTTATCTTTCTCTGCGGGTACAGTCATACTTTATTGCGTACATGATGCATTATCATCTTTCTTTTTATTTTTCAACGTATGAGATTGTAACGAAGCTATCATTAGCCCTATCAACGTCTGGTTTTCTGTAAAAGTTTGATATATATATATATATATATGTGTGTGTATATACACGCCAGTCCATCTTCTCGATGACTGACCATAAGAATAAGTGCTCAAGAGAACCAACCGAGGAAGATACCAAGCTTACTTTGAATTCTTAAATGTTTTATAAACTAAAAACCTCGTCGTAGCATTGAGAATATCAAGCAATGCTTGTTCTCCTACATCTCATAGTGATAGAAATGGTTATTAGTCAGATAAAAGAGAAAAAACATTGGACACAAATTTTACAACACACGATATACATTTTTTCTTTGATTCACATTTGCTTGAGTAATTGGAAATGAAACATCAGATGACCAATAAGCCTAAGTTAAGAAGATATTTAATTTCTTGTGTTGCGAAGACCCTAAGAATAATGGCATTCAATAGGAACATTTTTAATGAGTTTCACAGAAACGCAGGGGAAAAGTTCCCATACCACATGATTTAAACAACGTTGACGAAGAGTTGAAGCTGTCGATAATTAAAAGTATCGTTGACATTGATTGACTGGAAAATAGTATTGATTAATGAGAACAGCGTTGGCAAGTAATTATATTTCTTGAAGAATGTGATTGTCAACTCCACATTTTTTTTTAAATATAAGTTTTTTTCCTAAAAAATATTTATATTGGTCACCATTTTATCAGACTTGCTATAGTATAGAATAGATTTATCTGAGAACCATAGATAAGCGAAAAGAGATTTTGCCTTTCCAAAATTAATGTTGAGTTTTATTTCGCCAACCAGGTCACTCTTTATTTAAGTAAATGTAATTCTATAATGCATTCCGATTCAATTCTGTGACACTGTAATAAATAACAAAAACCAAATGAAAAAATTTGAAAGTAATGCTTCACCATAGTATGTTACTAATTCTATTATTCATTTATTATGTTTGTGCTGGATGTTATGACAAAGAAAAAAAAACTCACAAAAATATATCCTTATCTGGATAATTCATCACATCATTTGGCACTGTTAGCGATTCCTTTTTTTCCCAAATTTTCTTACATTTTCATTTCATTTTTGAACGATGACATTTTTAATTTAATAACTAAGATATTCATTTCCTTTGTTTTTTTTTTCATTTCTTCTCTACTCCACTCTCTAACTCTCTCTGTCTCTCTCTCTTTTACTTCCCCTCTTCCTGCATCACCACCTTCCTCAAAGTCACATATTCTCTACCGTTCTATTTCCTTCGTACCTCCCCACAGACGACCGCATTTTGCTTTTTTATCTCAAAAACTCATTACTTCATTCTTTGTGTGCCTGTCTCCCTACTTCTGTTCAAGCCTTCAGTTATCTTAACTTTTTTTGTGATGTTTCTTTCTATGAATGTAGTAATTATCTATCTCACTGTCTGTTCATCTTCCTACCTATCTATCTATCTATCTATCTATCTATCTATCTATCTATCTATCTATCTATCTATCTATTTATCAACCAATCATTCAATCTATCAATCTATATATCTACATAGCTACTTGTATATTTTCATATGTGGACCCCTCTATCTTTCATTCGATCTGTCTATCGATATCTGATTTGTCTAGGAGACACTACCCTTTCCGTCTTCCCTCTACTCTCACTTTTTCCCTCCTCTTGAGTCTTGCATGAATAAGGTATCTTATTCTCAAAGTTCATAGACCTCATGACATTAATACATGTCATTGTTGGCTATTTTCTTGAGTCTGTGGAAAGGCTCCAGTGCCCTATCAGTAAGTTCGGAGTATGAAAATGAAGCTTTATATTTCATTTTTGAAAAACTTTTTACATGTGAAACACCTTTCGGCAGGTACACAAGTTGTTGATCAAGCATGCTTTATTTGAGGGATTAAATAATTTTGTATTTTCAATAGGACATGTGAAATTAGAAAATGACAAATGAACCCTTTCAAATCTCTGCATGCGCTTTTTCTTCATCGGGAATCATAGAAAACCGTAAGGTTTCTTTACTTAACTAGATTTTTAAATTCAATATTTGATACGCCGCTTGCAGTGATATAACTCTAGGCCTTTGGGAGTATCATTTATTTTATTAAAGAAGCAAGGACAGCATTGGTATGGATCTTCTCAGAGGTTGTAAATACGTTTCATAATTCCTTGTAATGATCAAACTGTTTACCATTCACATCAACACAAAGCAAACTTCGCCAACTAAATGAAATTGATTTTTATGTGGGTTCTGTTTTTGAAATGTTTTTTTTTCATATAATTTTTTAAAAAATTTTATCCCAAAGAGTTAGGACGAAGATAACAGTGGCAAATAATGTCACAATACTGTGGGAAACATTCAATTTAACCAATTCATCTAAGTAGCGTACGCAGGAGCTTAGCCATAATGTATGTTTTCTTGCTATCGTTCTACCCTTTTCTCATAGCCTGACTAAAACATCTCACCAATATACTAATCTGAATGGCCAAAAATATTCCACTGTTATTTCTATATTGTGTTTCTTTCTTCTTTAGATTTATGTTGCCTTCAACATAGAACATAAAAGAAACTTAGGAGTTGTAAAGCACATTTTATGATTTGACAAAAATTGGTTTTAATTTTTTTTAA
The DNA here is from genome assembly GCA_033675545.1 of Elysia crispata. Taxonomy (NCBI): domain Eukaryota; kingdom Metazoa; phylum Mollusca; class Gastropoda; family Plakobranchidae; genus Elysia; species Elysia crispata. The sequence goes on from JAWDGP010006121.1 coordinate 141,210, forward strand.
TTTGGTTTACACTATCCTTTTTATACATGTTGTTTTCCTTTTTTTTAATTTTTAAGGGAAAAATGGGGAAATTTCTCATGCATTAGAATGCAGAAACCGAAACTTTATTTTGGGCGTTCAATTTATATTGGTACAAAGTTAATATATTAATACTATATTATAGCCTCAACTGAAAATAAAAATGGTTTAGTATTGAAAATTCAAATCAATAGGACGCTTGAGATTTAACAGATTACTTCATTTTAAGGCTTTATCCAAAATTAATGTAAATCGTGCAATTCAGGTTTAATAAAGAAAAGTACGTTATAATAACCTTAATGTTATTATTCCCTTCAAGAGGCCTAAAGCACGGAGATCAGGCGTAGAATAACTCTCTACGATCCGTTGGGCCCATTCTCCTTTCCGTGCCAAATCTGCCCTCGCCATTATTTATTCAGACTTTTCCCTTCCAATGGTTCACGACGTGGAACCAGAGAGCACTACTCCATAGATCACAGTTATTATTAAAGAAGAGCATAGCATACTTTTGCTAGGGTTCGATAACTTATGTTTTTGTAGCGCTGTGTATTTAGAAACGCTGGTAATGGGGAATGTATTTGTAATACGACATGCTAAAGAACTTAACGTCATCGTTTAAAAAAAAGCTATAATAATTATGTTATGCGACACGATGTTTACAATCGAAGAGTTGTTTATCAAGAAAATAACCACCTTCTTTCCTCTGGCATTTTCAACTTTTATGTCCCAAAAATCAGTGTCCAAAATCGCTTGTTTTTAGTTCTTAAAGAGGCAAATTTGATATTTGAAGAAAAGGAATTCGCAACTTTTAAAAATTCAAAAGATTTTTTGGACGACAACCATAACTCTTTTTTAATAATTCACTCTTAAAGCAAAGATGAAGAATAAAACATACTGCCTTTTGACACTTTGGCTTGGGTCAATTTATTTCACTATGAGAAATAAAGATCCTAATTTACTGTTGCTCACACTTAAATAATCTATTACTTTTTAAACTTGCTTACTGTCCTGTAGAACAAAGAGAAAACATTTATTTTACGAATTACAGCATTTAATAGGATATTGTGGAAAGTTATATTAACAATTCTATTGATTAAAATTATATTAAACACTACAGTTATTCAGTCTGCTCCTTAACAGCTAAATTATTGTACTGAATCAGATAATCATTGTGATTTCCATTTAAAAAAAAAAAAGCTCAGGAAGCCATAACATCAACAATTCATGTACAGGCATAAAACGCGTTGAATAAAATTTACCAGTCCCGAGAAGTGATTTCGAATAAATTTAATGAACGAAACGGAAAAAATAAAGCTTGTCCGTACTATTTTAGTATTTGAAGTGCTTATACATCTCATTATAATGATATTAGCCACTAATCCACCGTTCTTTTACGGTGGCAGTACGGCTCTGAACGGCCTTTGTGCCCTGAAATTGTGGCTAGAACTGTATCAAGACAATGCTCTCTTAGTATAAGAAATAGCAATTAGAATAAGTAGTAGCAAAAGCTTATACTGGCATAAGCTGCAGCAACAGCAGAAGCAGTAAAAGCAGAGTAAAGGGAGTAAAAGTTATAATAGTTGTAGTAGTAGTAGTAGTAGTAGTAGTAGTAGTAGTAGTAGTAGTAGTAGTAGTAGTAGTAGTAGTAGTAGTAGTAGTAGTAGTAGTAGTAGTGGTAGTAATAGTAGCAGCAACAGCAGCAGTAATAGTAGCAGTAGTAGTAGTACCAGCAGCAGAAGCAGTAGTAGTAATAGTTATGGTGGTAGTCGCGGTAGTAGTAGTAGCAACAATAGTTGTAGTAGTAGTAGTAGTAGTAGTAGTAGTAGTAGTAGTAGTAGTAGTAGTAGTAGTAGTAGTAGTAGTAGTTGTTGTTGTTGTTGTTGTTGTTTTTCTTGTAGCAGTAGTAGATCATTTTTCCTGAGGAACACTTGCATTGTTTTGGTTGTGCGCAAGCCTCAATTCCTTTTTTTCCGTCTTTTCTGGTATACTCTCTATCAGTGTAGCATACCGGACGATGCGCAAATAGATTTTTCTTGTGGATCTTTTCAGAAAACTTGTCGGCTCGAAGCTCTGAATTAGTTTTAAAAGGTGATCTTATTCATGACATTGGTGCAAAATACTTAAAAGGCAACGAGACTTTCCATTTATGAATAATACTAGACTTTTTAAGACACTTATCACACGCAGGGAAATTTGGAAATGCGATAGCTATGTAGACGCTTGTAGCATTAAACGGAGATAATATTTCACTGACTTCATTCTTATCTGTTTGAGTTCGATTGTGATTTCTGCTACATTCAAACTGAATAGGGATAAAAATGATTCCTCTGGCTTATTTTACCTGTGTTCAGGGTCTCGAACACTTTTTTACGTTGTTAAGAAGTGTGGCCAGGATCATTGTGGAGAATTCTATCTCTTGTCTCACCCTTTCACTCTCTTTTTAACAGCGTCTTTCCTTGTCTTTCTCTCTTTGTATCTCATTTTCTCCGCCTCTTTATGGCTCTTTCGTTCTCTCTGGATTTGCTTCTTCGTCCTTTTCTCTCTTTCTCTCTCACTCTTTGTTTATCTCTCTTATTATTGCATTTGTTTTCCTTTTTTTAAAAAATCAGTTCTTTCTCTCTGAGTATCTGATTGCGTTTATACTTTATCTTGTATCTATCTCTCTTTTTTTCTCTCCCTCTCTCTTTGCTTGAAATTCCTTTTTACTCCTTTGATCTTCATTTTTCTCTGAATTTGCATACCCGAGCTGTTTTTTCTTTGTTCTCTATTTATCTCCAACTCTTTCTCTTTTCATGTCTAAGCATTAAGCCTTTAATCTAGATATCTTATTAAATGAATGCTGCTGATTGTCTCCGGACTTTCATGAGGAATGTTACCAATGCTCAAGACGGTCAATCGCTTGTAATTACTTCAGTGCATCAAGCATTCGGCTGAGGCAGTTGGTTGCCAAAGGCACACGCCACCAACCAAGCTCTCTCCACTTTCACTGTTTGCGTGATATAAGCACTACGCATCAATAATGTAAGACTGCTTCACTGCTGTTTTTCGTCATCATCATACTGTCCCAATCTTTCTAGTGTTTGTTTTTGTTTTTTTCTTGAAGGGTAATTATCTCATCTGGTATAAAGGTAAATCATTTTAAAATATGACTCTTTTGGAAATCTCGGTAAATCTTTCTCGTTTTCCTAATTGGTCTAACTGTTCATGTGACGACTAATGAATTACTAGGAATGAACTTACCAAAAAAAAAATGATGTAAAATATAATGAAATGAAGTTAAAGTCTATGCTGAACTTTGATGTAAGTTGTCCCTCAATTTTTTTACTTTGATTTTTTTAAATAATTAACTTTACGGTCACCACCTTTTCTCCAACTCAGTGAAGAGCCACAAAGAATGTAAAAAGTGCAGGAATCAAAAAGATAGTTAAACTTCAGAGGCAATACTTTATGATTTTAATTAAAATCTTTTTTCCTCCAGTATTCTTATTTAAACTAAGCAGCCAACTAACATAGCAAGGAGCGCCGCACCAGATAGCTCTTGCCCAATTCTCTCCAATGAATTCAGCCACAAGTTTTGGTTTTCAAATTGTCAATACTTTAACGAATCTCATACATTTACGCGCCTGCCATGATCTATTTTCCAGATGAATGTACATGGACCTTCTTTTACGCTATTTTGTTTTGCACAGTTTTATTAGATTTTGCAGGAAAGCTAGGCTAATATTACTTTTTGATGTGTCTCTTTTCTATTCGAGCCGACAAGGGCTATGTTATAATGTGTCACTGTCCGAGTTCAATATCGTTTGCATTTGATCTCTTGCGCTCAAATTGGGTCATGTCACTTGTAAGGACGTCTGAGAACCCACCTATAGATCACTGCGCGTTTCACCTTAGCCTATCCAGGCCTTTGGGGGTCAATGTTTGATCAAGAGAGAAGACCAAACACATTTGATTCTATGACACCTAAAATCGATAAAAGTGCTTTCATTTATTGCAAATGTAAACTTCGCAAAAAGCTTCAGTGGGCAAGAGAATACACGAGTACTTGAAAGTTGTTGTGAAGGCCAAATGGTAGTTTTGATCTTATTTACCTAAAATTATTTTGTCACGACAATATTTATGAAAGTTAAAGCTGACAATAAATCTAAAAACTCTATTGTTAATTAGGTTTCTCCTCTTGTCAAGTCACTGGCTATAACTAGATTGTTTATGTCGATCGAATTCCACCAGAATGGCACGCCCTTCAACTGCTTGACTCAAATCAATTTCCGTTTAAATAATACAACTGTGAATGGAGCGAATGATTTTGTAACACTTTTGGGGATTGAAGAAGTACTAATGCTGCTGCTGCTACTTACTACTACTACTACTACTACTACTACTACTACTACTACTACTACTACTACTACTACTACTACTACTACTACTACTACTACTACTACTACTACTACTACAACTACTACTACTACCACTACTACTACTACTACTACTACTACTACTACTACTACTACTACTACTACTACTACTACTACTACTACTACTACTACTACTACTACTACTACTACTACTACTATTACTCCAGCTAAACAATTGAAATTGAGAAAATTACTTTAAAAAAACTGCCTCTGTTTGCACTTTAAAAAATCGATAAAATATACCGTTGTTAGTACTTTCTTATAATTATAATGAAGAAATTAAAAGCAATGTCACCAATTTCTTTAAACGAATTGTTCATTATCGGAATATAATGGTTTAAAAGCATGAATATCTTATGTGAGTCTTATTCATCCTTTAATTTCTTTGTGGGATAAGCGCTCTTCTAGGATTTAATACTGATAAGAACTAGTTAACCATAGCAAAAATCACTTTTCTTTAGTAAACCCATAATTAAATTTCATATGAAGACACCATGTCCTTCTTTCTCACCCCCCGCCCCCCTTTTTTCCTCCCCCAACACCAACATCCCCTTCTCATTTTTCCGTGGGATAGTGATGTTAAAACGTATATTAATGGTAACTCTTGTGCTATTTACCTAAAGGATACGGGGGGAAATATTGTGTTGAAGTTTACTCTTTTCACGAGAGCTCCCTCATACTTCATCACTTTGGGATGTTGCATTGGCGCAAAATTAATTCATTAAATATTAGCAGACCAAAGCAAATTAAGAAATAAGGAGGGCAGATGTCATCAAGCGGCATAGTGATAAACCAGTCTATCCTGGAAAGCACAGGTTTCCAATGGAAAAAATGCACGCAGATCACATGTTTTCATCTATCTTCGATTGCTAGCAGAGATCGCATCCGCCTCGCGTTTCTGAGCAACGGATGTAAACAAAAGATGCTTCTCCCTGCCCACTAGCGAGGTGTAGATCTATAGATAATTCTGACGCATGCTCTTCAGCTCCGCAAGCCTCATCACCAATTATTGATAAGGCTGTCTGCCCCTCTGAGACCCTGCCAGTCATGCAGGAGGTTTCAATGAGGTTTAAACCATTACACTCTCTGGCGAGGAGTCGCCAAGGGGAAGAAACTGACTCATTCTTTGCAGTTCTCAAGACTAGGACAGGTAAAAAGTTGCGTTCTCGCTAAGCTCCAGTGAATTCTCTTGTTAAATTTTCAATTGTCAAGACGATCAATTTAGGCAGCTAACATGGACGTATAAGGTTTTTGCCGACGTATGAATAATATTATTTTGTTGTGTATGTTTTGACGTGTATTGTGATGAAGTTATGCTGACCAAGATAAAGCATTTTTTTTCTTTATTCCTAAAGCAAAAATAAACTAAAGCAAAATGAAGAATCTAAGAGGCATTTTAAAAGAAAATTCATGTATCTAATAGTGCAAAAACATAAGGAGAAAATTAAGATTATTTTTCATTAGCACGCGAAAAAGCATTGCCTGTAAACTGAAAAATAAATGAATACAACTTTGATTTGCTGCTCATTATGTGCACATGTGATATTGATTGAACACAGGGGTGCAGGATCGTTTATGTTCCATGACTGAATTTATTGGCTCTTAGTTGTGATAAAGTAATTTGGCTGAAATAAAAAGTAGAGGAAATCCTAATCATCAAATTTATCAATGCGATTGAATTTTCAAGTGATGTGATAAACAGTTTCAATGATAAATTTTTGTTCGATACGTTTTTCCTCAATAGTAAGTGCATGCAGTGAAAATTAGGAATAGCTATTTCAATAAAGGATTTAAATATACTGCATTACGAATTTGCGAAGAAAGTACATTTGTGAATGCAGTTTATACACATACACTAACTGCAGACAATATCAAAGCTAAATATTTTACCCTGCAACGTTTTTTAAGTTTTGAGAAACAACATAACTGCATGGATTCTAAAATTTAATTTTTAACACTAGCAACACAAAGTTTACATAAAAATATAACTTTAAAAGATACTTGCTGTAAGTCCGCACAGCGTCTTGAGACTGATAAAAGGGCTCGCTCAAATTCACTGATTGGTCCAGCTTTGAATTCATGTATGATATTAAATCACGGACGTAACTAAAAGAGTTAGACTTTTGCTTTTGCAATTCATATTTACACTTTGTATATGCAATTTGCACTCTTTCATTTCTTACTATTTATTTCATTGTTGCGTGGATTGTTAAAATCAAATTGGCTGAAATAAAAATGTCCATACTGCATTTCAATTTTGTGTAAAATTTCCTCTGGAATTTAGTAAGGCATAAAGCGACAAAGAAAGCATCTATATTGTGATTAATTGATTATTATTGCTGTAGGGAGAATGGCAATCTAATAAGCAAGGATTCATAAATTAAAACTAAAACTGATTTTTAACGCCTTTAGGAGATGCACATGTCAAAGTTTGCAGCAAAAAAATAAGAAAAAAAATAGGATCTAATAATTAAGTTGGTGGAATATTCTCCTTTTGTTTTATTATTGTTTTACTTATTAATCTTACTATTATTATAGATTTTTATGGTTGCTGTTATAATATCTTTTGCCATTTGCCTTTGTTGTCAGCAATATTAAATTTTAATCATCGTTTCTCTCATTGACATTGTCATAGATCTAGATCTTGTAGCCGTTTGAAAATTGCGCATTTATTTATTGTTTTTATTGTTATTCATTGTGCAATAATTGCCTTTAATTACTTCTCCCGATCAGATAATCTACATGGCCGCTAATCAAATCCCCATTTTATCGAGTCTTTCTAGCAAAATAAATTAATAACTATATAAATGAAATGCAAAAAGACATAATTATGTTGTACAAACATGCAATTTAATTTTAATAGCGCAAATACTTACTAGCAAAACCTTCAGAAAATAATGTTGAAATACTACAGAAACATTGTTGATTTAACAAATTAAAATATAAAATAGTGTGTACATTAGACATTGTCTAATATGCCATTGTAAGTGTTCATTTCTTTATGGCTTTATCATTATTATGACACGCGAGCTGACTAAATTGTTTTCTTTAATAATGTTCCATATTTTTTTTTCTTGTCATTATCTTTTTCCCACAGGAAATGAAATAATTTTTTTCTTTCTTTTCCAAAGGCTAGGAAGGCGCATACATATACAAGATTAGGTCAATTAAATCGAGGAACAAGAAAGAAAGTTAAAGCCAGCCGCATTCATTACATTTCTGCATCCTGCGATGAAAAGGCTGCTACCATATAACTGTTTAAAGTGTGAGCTCACGAAATTAAAATCAATTAAAAAACTTGTAGCATTGCCGGAATGCAACAAATTGTATATTTCATGAAGTTCAGAGAGCGGAGCTCTTCTCTTGAAAACCAATTTCCGGAAAATCTGTCGCATTCCAATTGCAGTTTAGTCTAGTGTCGTGCGACATCAACAAAGAGCTCCATTATGGCTACCGAGGACATCAGACCATGTTCAATAGAGAGTTAGCAGAGCATCGTTGCGCAAAAGTTAGCAGTGAGGGCTGCCTATCATGACTATCCTACAAGACGCAATGTTTCAAGTCCCTCATCTTCCTTTGTCAGTCACCCAGGTAAGCTAGCACTACAAAAAAAAAAAAGGGGGGGGGGGGTTAAATATAGCCATACTTTTAGATACTGCTCATTACTGCATACAAAAAAAAGCTGTGAGAAAAAATGACAATTAAAATGATGGTCTTTTTTTTATAGGATTTCGAAACCTCTACTTATAGTTGCGTCGCCTTGCCACTCAAAGAAGGCATGGTTTGATTCAAAGCGATCCCTAAAAAGAAGTTACAAGGCGAATTTTTTTAAAAACTTTGAGGAAAGATTTGTATCGAGCTAGAGCTGTAGTTAACGCGAAGCAGAGGTTAGAAATAGGCTTTTAGTAAAAATAACTTTAAAATGTTTGCCATTTGTCAAATTCGAACTCAGGAAGAGCATGGCTAATCCCAATGTTCCGCTTTCTGTAAGTTATACAAATTAAAAACTGCAAAAATAAATAGAGAGTGTTCATGTCGTAAAAATAAGCTATTATTATTATTATTATTATTATTATTATTATTATTATTAGTATTAGTATTATTATTATTATTATTATTAGTAGTAGTAGTAGTAGTAGTAGTAGTAGTAGTAGTAGTAGTAGTAGTAGTAGTAGTAGTAGTAGTAGTAGTAGTAGTAGTAGTATTGTTATTGGTGGTGGTGGTGGTGGTGGTTTTGTTGTAATTTTTTTAATGAAAAACGGCTTTTACTCTTTACTTTATATCTCTTTTGTGTTATAACACTTTTATAAATTTTCTGATTAGCCAGAACCTGTATATTATTGTGAATTGGATTCGAATGTTTTGAAAATTTATACTTCTTAATCATTGGATATTACATATTATTAAATTTTGATAGAGAAGGAAAGAAATCAAGGCGCTTTTCTCAACAGAGGATGACGATTTTGTGAGGTTATGTTTCGAAGAAGTAAATCAATTTAGAAGCAGCAAGTATTCACGAAATACGGAGTTTCAATGTTCACTTTGTTAAACATTTAAAGTTGTTGTTCCACTCATTCTCAATAATTAATTTCAAAACATACAACTATTTTTATTAAGTATGATCTAACTTTTTCAACAAATTTAAAGTATAACGATTGGTGTAATACTATATCGTCTTTAATTTTTAATCTTTAATCTCTTAATTGGGAATACTCCACTCCGTCACATCTTCAAAACTTATAAAAGCAAGAACGAGATGTTTGTAAAGCTTAGAGTAAAATAGCTGTTGTTTTCATTTCCGTGTTCTGTCATAAATATAATGCATTCTTCAAACTCAGTCAAAATTTTCAAAATAAACATTACAGCTTTTTAAAAATAATTCTAACCCTAGACACTCAAGCTTTCTCTCTCTCTCTCTCTCTCTCTCTCTCTCTCTCTCTCTCTCTCTCTCTCTCTCTCTCTCTCTCTCTCTCTCTCTCTCTCTCTCTCTCTCTCTCTCTCTCTCTCTCTCTCTCTCTCTCTCTCTCTCCCCCCCCCTCTTCCCAAACCCTAGAAAAATTGGTTGCATTGAAACGAATGACTTAAACTTTGATCTTTTTCAGGTGAGCAAAGAAACTATCAAAGCGTTCTCTCATTGCAAGAAAGTTGGTGGCTACTTGTTGGGAAGGACCTTAGGCGTGGGAAGTTTTGCAAAGGTTAAAGAGGGTCTTCATATTTCAACAGGAGAGAAGGTAAAAATTGAAATAGTAAATCAGTATATTTGATAAGATTTAAACGATAATAAGGCCATTTTCTAAGTCAATGTTATGAGTTAAGTGGTACATTTTTAATCCATTTCATGTCTGTCATAGAATAAATTTTTTTTTTGCATAACTGTTTTATAATCATTTGTAATGATGTTGCTTTTGGAAATATAAGAAGCGAAAGCATTTCATCTTAAATCATGAGTTTTGTTAATCATTTTGATTTATCCACGTTATTTGAACTTAAATATTTTAAGAAAATTATTCTGAAGCAATGGATTTGAAAATGTTTATACTCGTAAAATGGCTCAAGTCCTACAAATGCAACTTAGAAACACTTGAAATAAAATGCATGTGAGGCACCTCCATGTAAGTGGTATTTTCTTGTTTTTATGCTTTCTTAGAGAACTTGTTTTAAAAAGTTTGCTGGGTTTGCGCAACAAACTAAACTACTTAGTCTCTTTTACGACCTGTATAGATGTTCCGTTGCTAATTAGTTAAATGAAAACTTTATAACTCATTTGCTTTACGAAGCTCACGGACATAATTAAGATATGTAAGTGACAAAAATTCTAAAGTTATGTTTTCGTTTTATCGACGATTATTTTTGCTTGACCAACTAAATAAATTATGTTGAAATTGATTTGATGGCATGGCTATGGAACACGTTGATATTTTAGAACGTTCACCATTAGCTAAACGGTGTGTACAAATTTTTGGTACTATTGGAAATTTGATTTTTAAGCGTGAAAAAGTACATTGTAATTTGTAAACTCTTTTTTCTCGTCAAAAAGAGGAATAAAAAGGTAACATGAAAAAAAACAACAACGCTAATGCTCTGCTTCCTTTGTCTTCCATCTTACTTTTTTTCCGCACTATTAAAAACTATTGTGGGCTTCGTAATGCTGGCTGAGCATATCAAACAAATCAATAAAATTGGCTCGCTATTTCAGGCTGCAGTAAAGATTATAGACAAGAAGAGAGCAAAGAACGATAATTATGTCAGAAAAAATCTGCGGCGAGAGGGGAAGCTACTCCAGGCCATTAGACACCCCAATATTGTGGCTTTGTTGGAGATAATGGAAACGGATAACTCTTATTACCTAGTCACAGAACTTTGCAAGTAAGTGAATGATGTAAAGTATTGTTTTATGTCCGAATGATTTAGAGAAGAATACTGTACAAAATGATTAACTGCAACTTTTCTCGACTGTTTCATCGACATGTAATTCTCCTAATTATTACATTATTTGCTCCAAAACCAAAACGAGCTTACCAAAGAATGTTACCTTTTATCTTTTGGAGTGCCTTTCATATTGACGCAGTGGTAGTGGTGGTGGTGGTAGTAGTAGTAGTAGTAGTAGTAGTAGTAGTAGTAGTAGTAGTAGTAGTAGTAGTAGTAGTAGTAGTAGTAGTAGTAGTATTTAAGTATTATTTTGTTTTTGCTGCTGCTGCTGTATAAGTTAACAGTTTTGTTGTGTTTTTTTTTAATCTTTTTGCAGGGGAGGGGACTTAATGGACTATATTAGCGCCAGAAAGCGACTCCAGGAAAGAGAAGTTCTAAAATTCATCCGCCAGATTGTCTCCGCTGTAGATTACCTCCATAAAGTAGGCATTATACATCGGTACGTTTATAACGTCGTAATTTTGTTATAGTACAGGTTGACATGAAATTTAATGTTTCTTAAAGACTAAATGGCTCAAAACGATTCAAAAGTATTCTGATGGCGTTCAAAATTAAAAAAAAAAAAGCAACAAACAAAACAGGAATACAATAAATATCACCACTCGGCTCGACAATTATATATATATATATAATAAGCAACAGTTTTCTTAGCAAAAGTATAGGAAAGTGATATTTTGTGATCATTCAGAAATCAAGGATTTATGGTATAAAATGGAAATTATTCATGTGTTTTGGAAGAATAACGTGTAAATTAAGATACAGAATTTTCTTTCTCACACGTCTTCAATCCACCTTCACACCTTAATCATAACATTAATTAAGGACCTATTTTGTTTTTCTTGCAGAGACTTGAAAATAGAAAACCTGCTTTTGGACGGAAATAACGATATCAAACTCATTGGTAAGTATTTACTGTTAAACTTAAAAGTGGTCATGGCAATCTAAGGTGTGAGGGGTTGACAAATATTATTTACTGTATTGCATAAACCAATAAATTTTTTGCAAGATTTGTGAAAACAATTAAGCTGATGAAGAAAAAACGGGTAAGCTTATAAACAATGGTTTTCCACAAATTTTCACAGGAATTTCATTATGTTATGTCAAACAACACTCAAAAAACGTCAAACACAATAAAATTCTCTTCACTATGCATACTAAAATTTGTAACTTTTATTTTCTTTTTTCTTTTTGTTTTATTTTTTTTTATTTTATATTTAGTAGAGTTATTTTTTTATAACAACGTCAAGCCATATTCATGTAAGTTTCAATTCTTGACAATAGGATTAAAGCTACTATCTAGCTTTTTACCCTGTAAAATTTTTTTTTCTGGCAACCCAGCAGCAACAAATAACTTCTTGCATTTATTTAGAGAAGGAGAAAGGTATAAACTTGTACATTAGAGCAAGTAGAGTTTTCTCTCGTGTATTGCTAATTTTGCAAAGCGGCATTAAAAGTATCCTTGACTACAACGAAGAAGATTAAGGAACTTTCTGTTTTTAAAGAGTAAAAAGACAATAAATTGATGGTTCTACAAGTTCCCAGTACCTGTAATCTTCTGTGATTGCCGTAGTCTGGTGCAAAATTTAGGCGGCTTTAACCCCCACAAGCATGGGAGATATCTTGAGTATAACGGAACAGCTCCGACAAGCAGATGTCCGGATCATCTTCCAGTGGATCCCATCTCACGTGGGTATCCACGGTGATGAGGTTGTCGATGAGCTGGCCAACGCTGGCCGATTACAGCCTCAACCCACAGTCCCGGCAACTCTGGCTCATGTCTCGTCCCTATTACATGGAAAAACGGCGAAGAGGGTGGAGAGCAGCGATCGGCAGGAGCGATGACTCACAACTGGCCAAGCTTTATGAGGCTCAACGAGCCGGCGATTATAGCGCTCACCTCTCCAGAGGTGACGCCGTACAAGTGTTTCGCTTGCGCGTAAACCATGTACTGCTCTTAGCCAGCATGTCAAAAAGAGGATGGAGTCAATCCGCGTCTTGACGTCTGTGCGAAAACCGAGTCGAGGACGTCGACCACGTACTGTTTGATTGCCCAGCACTGGAGGACTGCCGAAGTTCCGGTTGGGGGTGCCAGGCCCGAAGCTCGGTCCTCTGGTCTGAGCTTTCCGTGCTCGTGGAAGCGGCGAAACTAGTGAGGATATTTCTACCGAAGACTAACGTGTAATGTACCGGAACATTACAGACGCGCAAAGGGCGGTCCGACCAGCCCGGACGTCAGAATGCATAAAGAAAGCGACTGACTTCTTCCCCGAGATGGGAAGGGAGGAAGCTGGTCTTTCGGAAAGATTGTTCTACATGAAGGCAGATTGCTATTCCTGGGGTGCGCCAATACAATGCACTGTTGCAATTTATTACTTTCTTATCTTGATCTTCGCTGGATTCTGATGTTTTTATTTGGCTTTCAAAACAGATTTTCTGGACTTTTTCCTCAATAGGTTTTATCTTTCTCCTATCTGCTATCTATTTTTCTCTTTTGCAATCCAATTTTTAGTTTAATCTTTGTTTATAAGTTTAACGCAGTGAAAAAAATCATTTCATGTATTAAAATATATTTCGATGGACGCATCTCATCTGTGTAGAATAGATCTATCAAGGCTGCTTTTATTTATTTTGCAGCCCCAAAAAAGACATATGAGTATGTTTTAGTATACTTGCCTCAAGAAAAATGAGACTTTTTGTTTATCATCTGTTTATTATATGGCTGAAATAATTTGAAACTTCCTAGCACTTAAGTCTATGAAGTTGGACTTTATTTAGAAAATAAAATGACCTTGACTTGAGATTGGATTTGTATAAATTATCCTCATACAATTGAGAAAGTATAAATGTTAATAGATCTAGGTGTGCGTGTATATTATACAAGTGGGTTTCGATAAATCCTGGCCCTTGGATTTTTTTCTCTAAGATTTCGTGAAACTGCGTCTACTTTTACATTATTCAATCTTCTTTTCTGTTTGATGATAATGAAATTCAGTCCAAAAACATAGATAAAGGTCACGTAACTATGATTATCACAATGCTTTAGCGCTGTCAAAATGAGAAAATAAGACATCTATAATTTTTTAACGTAATTTTTACGATCCCTCTTTGTTTTACTTAAGAAAAGGACTACGCATATTCATATAACAACATAAAAAATAAATTGAAAAAAGAATAGTCAATTTTTCTTTTCTCTCCCTATCTCTCTTTATCTCACTGAATGTTTGTCAGTTCGTCTGTCTATCCGTCTCTCTCTCTCTCTCTCTCTCTCTCTCTCTCTCTCTCTCTCTCTCTCTCTCTCTCTCTCTCTCTGTCTGTCTGTCTGTCTCTCTCTGTCTGTCTGTCTGTCTCTCTCTGTCTGTCTGTCTGTCTCTGTCTCTCTCTCTGTCTCTCTGTCTGTCTGTCTGTCTGTCTCTCTCTCTCTCTCTCTCTCTCTCTCTCTCTCTCTCTCTCTCTCTCTCTCTCTCTCTCTCTCCCCACCCTCCATCTGTCCCCCTTCTTGACTCGCACTATATCCATTTCTAAGCAAACATGTTTCGATGGATTATTTTTTCCTATTTATCTTCCTCAGACTTTGGTTTGAGTAATTTTGTGAAGGTGAGTGACGGGTCGGACAGTACGCGAGATGGCGAACTCTGCTCCACCCAGTGTGGAAGTCCTGCTTATGCCGCTCCAGAGTTACTTAATCACGAGCAATACGGGTTACAAGTCGACTCCTGGAGCATGTGAGTTCCCCTTCTCTTTCTGCAGCAATTTCATACAATATAAGTATAGATTTGTTATATAGAGTGTCAAGACTGCAAAAAGATATATTCTTCTTTCAAATTTTTCTTGAAACAGTGCGAGATTTTGAGTATCATAAAAAGGCCCATATACGAAATTTGATCAAATTTTATATCAACTAATTTTATAAACGTACCTTCTCTTTCCTCTGGTTACACAACCTGTGATTGCTAGAGGGGTGAACATGTTCGCCATGCTGACAGGTGGTCTCCCGTTCACAGTGGAACCATTTAATATCAAAGCTTTGTATGTAAAGATGAGAGATGGACAGATGAATCCGGTTCCAGAGGGACTGACAAAAGGTGGGAACTTAAATTTGAAGACTAATCTTGTAATTCAATTACGATTTCAAACAACTGTTGCTTGTTTAAGTAAATCTGCCTAGCTATTAGAAATTTTTTTTTTTTAATTCCCGTGCATTAATCTGTTTCCATTATAATTATTTATCACTAATACTTAACTTCAAACAGATGTTTGCTAAACATACACGTTCCCACTTATTTTTTTAAATAAATGCATTTCTTCAAATAATGTACTATATTAAAGTCATTCTGCTCGTGTCTTACAATATTTTGAGATCATTAAAACAGTTTGTCAATTTAAACGCTAGTGAATTTGTGTACCAAACTGTCAGAAGAGAAATAGCTTCGTTTAAATATGCATAAGAAAGTCGTTCTTGCAGGTTGTCTTCATAAACTTATCTATTACTATATTCTCACACCAAAAAAAAAAAAAAAATTCACTACTTATTTCTTACTCTTCGCCATCATCATCTTCCTCTTCTGTTTTGTAACGATCACTATCAACATCATCATCATCATCACCATCTTCGTCGTCTTATTCTTTTTTTTTCTTTAACCAATCCACAACTTTTTTTCATCATAGTGTCGTAATATTGAACGTTGCATGTTATTCTCTAATTTTTTTTTATATTCATTATTTGCATAACAAGAGGAAATTGGCAGAATTGTGAAAGTGGCGGAAAAATGTCATGTTGTAAAATAATGAGAGCGGTCGATACGGTTTATTGATCTGAAGGATGTAGGCCGCCACCAACAAATATATAGGAGTTTTATAATTATACCATAACCCATACAAAAAGCAGTGTCTTATGGTCGTTGAAGGGCTCTTTTATGATTGCTAAAACAAACTTAAACCCAGGTATCATAATTGTCTGAAGTACAGGTCAAAATCTATCGGTGGGAAAACATTTATTTTTGTGTATTTAAAAAATAAAAGGCACTATTTGATAGTTTTTAGTTGATTACACCATTGAAAAGGGATGGACATTGAAAAAACAAATTAATAGAAATAACATAATATTTGATAAGATCAATGTCATTTAGCCAATTCTAAAAACGAAATACACACAAAAACTTTAAAGTTTGAACTTGTAATCACTTGTCCTAGCTATCCATCAATGACATTTTGAAGGCCTTGGGCGTCACAATCTCTTTATTGCCACTAAAAGAATTATTGGACAGATGATTAGACGTCATTAAGTAACGAGTTACAATTAAAATGTGCAATAAAAAATCTCATTATTTTCGATTCAGAAATAGCATTATATAAACTCACAGATTGAAAATCTGCATGAACTTTTAATGGAAGACGTCGATGACTTAAAAATAATGAGTATTAAAAAACATATTGATGCGAACACAATTTAGTAAACCTTCTATACGTTATGTTTTTGCACTTGATCTTCAAGTGCACTTTCATATTATAGACACTTATTAAATTTACATTATTTTGAATTGAATTTATATTAATCAAGGTTGTGAAGCAGCGCAATGCTTATTAACGAAGTAATGAATTCTCTTTTTTACTAACTGTAAAGGCCGATCTAATCATGATGTTTACGAGCTATGTTGAGTTCTATCGAAAGAAAATTAAAATTATCAGCATGGTAGGTAGAAGATCCTAAGTCTCTACGAAGATTTTTTTATGCTTCATCATTAACTTAAAATGATTTACATATTAAAATAAATCCAAGCTCTTTTGAGTTTCGCTAAAGAGTTAATTAAGACAAGTTACAACATGTAATTAGCTATTAACGTGGTTTTTTGGGGGGGTTTTTTGTTGTCGTTTTGTTTTGTTCTTTTCTTTTCTTTTCTTTTTTTTTTTTTTTTTGTCATACTTTTTTATTTTAATTATTTCCTCCATGACGTAGACTGTCGTGATCTGCTACGCAAGTTCCTTACACCGGACCCGACAAGGCGTGTCACAATAGAGCAGGCGCTGGTCCATCCCTGGCTTACCCATGGTAAATCAAACTCTTTCGATTGATTCTTTTTCACACAGATTAAGACAGGATTCCCACTCTTTTTTTAAATGATCACAAATGAAGGATGACAAAACCTATAGTGTCCAAGAAATCTAAGAAATATTTCATTTTTGCGCCGTAACCAAATTGTCTTTCTAGCAATCTAGATTTGATATCGTGCACTTTTGAAGTCTTTACAATCTTTATTTTTTTTTATTTAATAATCTGAGCCAAAATAGCATTAGTTTTTATTCAACGCAATATCCAGTCTCTAGATCTGACATTGTGTCAAGTCTTTAATGTGAAATATGATTGTTAAATAGTCCTCAAAAAAAAGAGAGAGAGAGAGAGAGAGAGGGAGAGAGAGAGAGAGAGAGAGAGAGAGAGAGAGAGAGAGAGAGAGAGAGAGAGAGAGAGAGAGAGAGAGAGAGAGAGAGAGAGAGAGAGAGAGAGAGAGAGAGAGAGAGAGAGAGAGAGAGAGAGAGAGAGAGAGAGAGAGAGAGAGAGAGAGAGAGAGACAGAGACAGAGACAGAGACAGAGACAGACAGAGAGAGAAAGAGCCAGACAGACAGAGAAAATGAGAGAGAGCGAGAGAAATATAGAGGAAGAGAGTGATTAAATTTGTTTGTGTGTGTTTGATATGAGAGACAGGCAAAAGGACAGTCTTTATAAGAGACAGCAAGTGATACATAATGGGATACTCAGAAAATGGATAGGAAAATGGAACGATAGATTTATGTAATTAAAAGAAAAGAAGTGAACATAGACGGATATGTAGAGAGATAGATAGATAGATAGGTCTATGGATTCGTAGATTCAGGACGAAATATATAGGTAGGTAGACAAAGACTAACGTTTATCTATTAAGCAGAAAAGAAAGGAAAGGAAGAGTTTACAGGAAGTTTGATAGAAAGACAGAGAGACAGAGAGGCAGACATACAACGAGACATTCAGATAAAAGGCATATACAAAGATCTGAGAGAGATGCTTAAGAATAGACAGGCACACGGGAAAACAGATATAAAGACAAACAGATACACAGATATGTACATAAGCAAAGGCAGAGGCAAATACAGAGAGAGACTGCATGTATGAGAGCGAGAGAAAGAGAGAGTGAGAAAGACTGTGTGTGTGTGTGTGTGTTGGGGGGAGGGGGGGGGCAGACAAACAGTCATTACTTTGGACCGAAGTTGGCTGATCAATGAGGAAAACAGAAGCAAAAAAATCTCGAGTTTTCCCCCTTTGTTGCATTTGCGTTAAATCACATAAAAACATCTTACTTGAAGTTGAATTTCTTTACATTGATCGCTACCACAGCTGACGAATCTGTGCTGAATCAAAGTCATTCTAAAACATTTCTTCAGCCACCAAATCTCAGTCTTGCACTAATTAAAGCCAGAAAAGAGAACACAAAACGACGCAAAAGTTTTAAATAAAAAATATTAATTTACGACACGACAACATTAACTGGTATTTGTTTACTTCTTATGGCAATTTGGCGGATCTTACCCAATTTAATCATTATAAAGTGATAGGATTTGCCTTTGAATAAACTGTCCTAACACTGTTGCTGCACTTTGTGGTCTCCTCCAGGTAACAGTCAGCCAGTGTCACGAATTCCAAGTCCCAACAAACTAAAAACCAACGATCTCAACTCAGATATTCTAAGTCACATGTCAGACAACTTGGGATTCCGAATGGGTGAAGTCATCAAGTTTGTCACATGCAACACACCCAGCGCTGGCAAGTTGATGAGCTAAATAAATGTTCAATTTTGTTCTTTTTAACGTGAAACAAATTAAAGATGACTGTAAAAATTACAATTCTATGGATACATTTCAGTCTTTTGATATAGGTTAGTTCAAATATTTAATGTGTGAATCCCAAGATGAGAAGGTCTTTATATTCTATACATTGAATGTAAGCAATTGGATCGGATTTTTTTTAAAATTTTGTGTGTAAAGGGATAGGCATAATACGTTCGTTAAAGAAATTTTAAATGAGGAATTGATAGTATTGCAGTAACTTTTGCTTACCCGTTAAATAGTTCCTCCTCAGGTTTACAAAGTCTGCCTGGTAAATTATTGTTTTCTCTTAGGTTTAGGCTTAATACAGTTCTTGTTAAAATAGAGAGTTTCCGCAGCTTGTGATTGTTTTATGTTTCGGCATTTTGTTAACAGGACGACCAAACTGATACGAGTGTTTTTCCTCAGCCTGTGCTACGTACCACCTGTACCTGACAAGGCTGATGCGATACCAGCGAGAGGTAGAGGATAGCTCTAAGAAGTCTACCTCGCCAGGAAAGAGGAGCGGCATCCTTGACAACATGAGATTTTCTAAAGACCCATTGGTATGCGTTTAAAATTAAATACATGTCATGAAAAAATAGAGTTAAGTTCTTGTGACAGGCGAATCAGAACACCCGACCTAATATCCTGCTGGAATACCCGTGCCAGCTATGGTAATGATCATGACCATTGATGCGCATGTCGTCAACGAAACCTCCGTCGTCTTTTTTACATCCAGGTGCGTTATCCGCGGGTTTGACTCCCATAACATAGGTGGTTGAGTTTGGGATCCCATCTTTACTGTCTTCCATCGGAGACCTGTTTGATATCAGAAAAGTTCTGAAACCTCTTTAATGTGGACTGAATATTCGTAAAAAAAAAAAAAAAACCAAAAAAAGCAAAATACAAAAAAAAAAAAAAAAAAAAAAACCCAGAGGGGCATGAAACTACAATGGATGTGAGAAACTCATTGATCCGTTAAGTTTCAGCGATTCAAAAAAATTGTGAAGAAATACTGGTAATATGTGCGCACAGCATGATGATCTCAAGTCATGGACAAGATCAGATTGGCATACATATAGCTCTGCAATACTTGAAGGCACCGTTGAAATTTAATCTCGACATCAAAATAATAGACATTTTGTTTCAGGCTTAGGAAACTGATATGTGCTCTTTTCAGGATCACGGTAGCTGGTATTAATATAAAAATTAAGTGTTTTTCTCAATAGTTTAAAGAAATATCACTGAATGAAACAAATGTAACTAACGAAGAGAAAGGATTGTGTGTAAAGAAGATATTACGGGTGGTTACAAGATGAATTCTCAGTTTCTACAATAAATAAATACCGTGTAGCACATGATCCTCTACATTTAAGGAAAATAATTCTTATTTTTGCTATACTGTCGATTCAACTCATTTCTTTTTAGTTTTGACACTAATTTTTTATCAACAGAAGGACATTCGCGATGCTAAAAATACCAAGGTAATCGACAACAACGATAACTGCAATAAAGGAGATCTGAACAACAACGACAAGAGCAATGAGGAAAATCGACTTCCCTCTCCTACATCCTCCCCGTCACCACATCCAAAGTTCAAGGATGATGTCGATCAACACCGGAGCCAAAAGGATCTGACAACAACAGCAACAAATGGAGTCGATACCAGTCGTGTTGATCCAAATAGGCCTGTCTCTACAGGCTCTCCTAGGAGTGATATTAGTAAGGTTGCACAAATATGTAACATTCATAGGATAGTTTAACCGACCCATTTAAGCTTATTTGGTCAATTTGACAGAATATTTGCATCATCATTAGCTTCTATATCTATTTAGAAAGAATTAAATGCAGTTTTTTTTCTGGTTGTATGTAAATAACAATTTAGATAATTTTGCTGTGAATATCTCAATATATTTGTTATTAAACTAATCTTGGAGGCATCATGATATTCTTAAAAAATCTATATAAGTATTTGTTTATAGTATTATTCTTTTACTATGATTATCTGAAGTACTCAGAACAAGGCGATATCAAAGCTACTTGTCCGCAATGGAATGTTCTTGAAAATATACTTCATGATGGGTCAAATGGAGATCTGTTATGGACCATCACATTCCTTCTCATTTGTATGAATTTTAGATTTTTATTTTCGCTCTTAGTCTTTTGTTTTAAAAAAGTACTTTTGGTGGAGAATTTAGCATAAGCATAACGATTTTTATATTACATTTATTCTGAATATAGGCCTATTTATTTCTGTAGAAGTCTTAACTGTTTCTTGATTGCTTCTGATTTTAATCTGAAGGGGAAAAAAAGCTTATTCGTTTAAAAAGAAAACTTGTTAAACATACTCTATAACCGAAATTCTCTCCAATACACTTTTAATATACTTAGCTTATATAGAAAAAGACTAGTTGTATTTTAATGTTTGAATTTAGCCAAGAGTCGTACAATAAACTTAAAATTCCTTTCCAACAATTGTAAGTTGATGCACTTTCAGTTCCTTCGCATTTATTACTACCGGCCTGTATGTGAAACAGCTCGTGTTTTCTTGTGAACTATCAGTGGTCACCGATGATCAAAAAAAAAATTATAGGATGCAAAGCGGTGTTTTCTTTTAGAAGATATATAAACATTTCTTGTAATTGTTTGCTGCTTGTTAGGCTTAAATACAAAGGTACAACTTTTCCTGCAAGCGCAAGATGATATTTATGGTGCCCACTGGCTTTCTTGGTTTTTCGTTTTCAGGTGATTCAAGCAACCCTAAGGAAAACAAAAACTCTCCAATGAGGGATGACAGTATTAAATTGGACCAATCGCAACAGATAAACGGAAACCTGTCTTCATTTCCGACCTCCAATCAAACCAGAAGGGTGTCTATGAAAGCTCATCGAGTAGAAAAGACAAAACCCCAAGTCCCTGCAAGCATGATGCCCAAACCAAGGCTTTACAAGCGACGAGGGGAGTCTACTTTGAGCGGAAACATTCAAGAGAACTTTTCAGGAGAAGTTCATGAAACAATTCAAATTCTGGACGTTCAGAAGACTCCCCGTGACATCGCTGGTACCAATTCAATTTCTCGTTCTGAAGGCATCAGTGACCTTATGTTGTCTCGAACTGTGTCTCCGTCACATATGACCAAGAACACATCCGGCGATCAGACAAGACAAGACTCCGGTGTCGGTTCAGCTCACATCGGCTTTTCAAGCGGAACCGGCGGAAAACCTGGCGCTGCAAGCAGTCGTAGTTCCTGTATTGGCAATGGAAATGTCGCAACAAAAAGGGCGAGAGACACAGCTAGATCACCTGCTAGTTATTTACAACGGGTCTCAGACGCTCGGCGCCATAGCGTATTGAGCCAAGAAGAGGACAGAAAAGATTATAGCGAAATCAGTATTCTCGGGCCAGTTGATGGCAACGTCAGGCCTATTAACCGGAGTTACCTCCAAAACAAGAAGATTTCAATGTTGGCCAAAAGAGCGGCCACTCTAAAGTCAGTAGAAGTGAAACCAGCACCAAGTCAAGCCCAAGGTAATGACCATTCGCGGGGACGACTGCAAGAAGTTAATAATCAAAGAAGGGGAAACAACTCTGACAGGGGCGGTAGGCCAAACCCTCAGGTGTATAGGGTAATACCACGTCCGTTCATTCCTTTCCGTAGCGCCCATGAAAAACCGAATGCACTTGCGAACTCATACCCGCAGCAGGTTGGATCGCCACAGAAGTCTAAAACATTTGAGTCTTTGACACTTGGCCATGAGAACTCCGGTGTGCCTTCTAGTAGAGTCTCAGGCACGCCCATAACATCTCGTGAAGCTCAAGCCCCAGGCCCTCCTCGACCAGTCATTGTGCGCAAGCGTTTGGCCAAGAGACATCGACTTGGAGAGACCCATACGCTACAGCCTAGCCTCATACACGATATAGATCAGACTGTGACGGCAAATTCGTTTGCCTCTGCAGACCCAATAATCCCAAACACTCAATCGAAAAAAATACCTCCAGTGAAAGAGAATCTTCTCTAGTTATGTTTGAAATTCTCTTGTTTCAAAGGGTGCATTAAAAGTTTTGATCCGTTGAGAAATCTTGTATTGATTATCTATAAGATGGTTAGTCGGTAATAACATAATGGCAACAATGCGTGTCTGAAGGGACCTCGAAACCCACCTTCAACACAATCTACGTCTTTGTGTATATTCACTCTATATTTAAAAAAGACAAAGCGCGATAACTGCATAAAAATGACCAGAATGATCTAGGGTCGAACTTTGAAATGGATATTTTGCTCTCTTAATCATTTCAATTAAAACACTCTCAGGATTTGTTAAGTTAACACTTAATTTGGAAATAAAAATATGAGTTCCAGAGACTGAACTCTTAGTTCCAATGCCCCAACGCTTCCATTTATTGAAGAAACTGAGAGTGCTACTATTGATTCAGAGAATGTGGAAATTTAGACTACAGTTTTGCCGGTTTTTCCTAATACTAATTTTTTTCTTCAGCCTAGTCTTTGAGGCACGATATCCACATTCCTTTGGATGTGCCATTGATCTGGTAAGCTTGAATTCAATTTTTCTGAAGCATCCCGCATGTTGTTTATTTTGGTTATTGCGTAAAAAAGTTTTTTTTTTTTTAAAAAGAAGATATCTGTGGGTTTCACAGCATAAAAAGTCTCCGCTTAGATAAGCTTTGAAATGATCAAGAGATACTGATCCGACTTTGTCCATGTTGGTTTTTAACTTTGATCGGATCTCGGACTTGACCGTTAAGTTATGTATTTAATGAATCGCAGATAAAAACAAACACAATAGAGTGTTAAGTATATTATACAGTCATGTAGTGGATTGATAAATGATCACGTACCTTTTATACTAACCCTGATTTAAACGGATGGTATTATATTTCATTCTTGCTCCATACAAATAATTGTATCCTTTGGAGCTTCAACAGGATTTCGATAAAAAAGATAACATTTTCATGTATTATTCATTATAAATATAGTCTACGCAAATAAAGAGTGCGAGAGAGAGAGAGAGAGAGAGAGAGAGAGAGAGAGAGAGAGAAGGAGGGAGGGAGAGAGAGGAAGACAGAGAGAAGAAAAGGGGGGGGGGGCAGAAAAGGCAATAAAATAAAGAAAAAATGGATGCGACTCATATATATATATATATATATATATATATATATATATAAGAAAAGAGAAAGAAAGAAATAGAAATAGGCAGAAAAACAGAAGAAATGGAGAATAAATAATGAATCAAAGCTGAATAAAAACATGAATAGATCTTGCATACAAGTGACGTAAAAACAAGAGATATGTTTGAACAGGATACAAATGACATGATTGTGCAATGCTGACGCCACACAGGGTTTGATTAATGACAAATTACTATACTTTGCAGCAGAACGAAGTAGAAAATCATAAAGAGTACACTGAATTTATCAGGTGCGCAACAGTTAATACAGTAATAGATATTGATCATGAAATTCTGATAGCAGACATGAAACTGAAACTGAGATTAATGATTTTATAGTTTATCTCATCACAAAGAATTGTATGAATTTCGATTCCGTTACTTGCTCATATGTAAGCAAGAGTGACGGTATCGAAGTCTACAGCAAATGTCGGCAATGAAATCTTTATAGCGCCTTATATACGAGGGCAGGCTGATAATTAAGTTCCGTTTGCTAATAACTAGGTCAATTTTCGTCACATCGACCTAAAATTTCATACATATACTCTCGAACCATTTTTCTAGACTTAACTATAACAACAAGTTTGTGTGACGTCATTCGTGCTCATGATGCAGTGACGCGCAACACATGATGTGGTAGCCACTTCCAATGGCGACTTCCAATGACCTTCTCATCAAACAGCGCTCTGTTATCGAGTTTTTGGCAGCTGAGGGATGTTCTGCTGCAAAGATTCATGCAAGAATGAAGACAGTTTATGGTGAAATGTGCATTTCAGACTGTGCAGTTCGCAAATGGGTGAGAATTTTTAAAGGGGAAGACCCCAGAGAGACAATTCTGCGTGATCGAAAGCGTTCGGGTAGGCCCCTTTCCGCATCGGACACGGCTCATCGAGAGAAAGTTGACTGCATGATTAGAGCTAATCGAAGGGTCAAACAAAAGGAAATTGCAGATGAAGTAGACATTTCGAAAGAACGAGTGCACCATATCGCCACAACTGTACTGGGTTACCGAAAAGTCTCTGCCCGTTGGGGCCCAAGACAGCGGAGTGACACTGTAGAGATGAAAGTGCAGAGAAAGGACATGTGTACTCAACTCTTAGAGCGTTACAGTGCAGAAGGAGAAGCATTTCTGCAACGCATTGTGACTGGAGACGAATCCTGGGTCCACCACTACGATCCAGAATGTAAAGCCCAATCGATGGAGTATAGGCACAAAACTTCTCCAAGTCCAAGGAAGTTCAAGGTTGTTGCCTCTGCAAGAAAGGTCTTGTTCACCGTTTTCTGGGACATGGAGGGAGTGGTCCACATGGAATTTCTGGAGCAAGGGCAAACTGTGAACTCTGAGCGATATATTTCAACACTCCGAGCTCTCAAACTCCGACTCAGACGTATTCGGCGTGATAAGGACTCAATCCTGCAACACGACAATGCGCGCCCGCACACCAGTCGCCAAACTCAGGACGCCTTAAGGCAGCTGGAACTTACGACCCTACCTCACCCTGCATACAGCCCCGATCTTGCCCCCTCTGACTATTATTTGTTTCCCCAACTCAAGAAGTACCTGAAGGGCCATCACTATGACAATGATGAGGAAGTTATCGCAGATGTTCGCAGATGGTGCCGTGGACAGCCGTCTGAATTCTTCGCTGACGGCGTGAGCCAACTAGTGAAACGTTGGAGGCGGTGTGTTGATCGCGACGGTGACTACATCGAAAAATAGAGTGCTAAGTATGTAGCTGAGATATTAAGCTTTCGTTTGACGTATTGTTTATGTATATGCTGTGAAAAATTAAAAAGTTATGATTAAACGGAACTTAATTATCAGCCTGCCCTCGTATATATGAGAAGCATATAAGGTCAAGAAATCTTCTGATGCAGAAAAAAAAATGTTTATATGATGAGAATAAGAGCAAACGTTGTTGACAACCGGATAAGAAAATAATAAATTTAGCAATTACCATAGGACTTGAAAATATCAACGGCTCTATACACTGACAGAAAATATATCTAGTCAAGATTGTAATTTTATACAAAACAATTACTCTGATGTTGATTTCAGCAAATAAATATTTACAAACCTTGCTTAAATAGAGGAAAAAAAGGATGGGAAATTTTTTAAAACGAAACATATCCTCAATGATAAAGAGGATAAAATCATAAAACCTATATGTGTTCGCATCACTTACTAAACTTTAACTCAGAAAGCTACAAAACATCTAGAAAGAAGGAGACGGAGAGGAGAAAAACTAACGCAAAAAGCATTATATGGTTCTCATTGCCTCCATCATTTCAACTTCCACATCGTGAACACCACAGTACCACCTTGATCAAGTATTAATTGCTTTTGATTTGATATGTTATATAAAAAAAAATATAAATCTTTAGACACTAACTTTTAGGAGCAGTGAAGTCTTAGAATGATTTGATGCAGTGGCTAGCCAATTCGAAACCAACTGAAAGTAAAGATATTGGTATTTGGGTCCCCTAGGAACTCTCACTGTATCGAACAACAATCTGAAGAAAAGCTTGAAGAAATCAAAGACAGAGTAAGAATATTTTGCGGTAGAAAAAGCGTTTAAAATTCGATTTGACAGAGCAGAGCGTCAGGCTAAAGACGGAATGTATAAGGTAGTCTCAATGAATAAATATGCAAGAGTAATGATAATCAAAAGAACTAGAGGCGCTTATCAAAACTTTAAATTCCAAAGCATAAAAATTAATGTTATGTAGAATTGGCAAGAATAATTATCTATCTGGAAAACTGACTACAATTATGATATTGTTCAAACTACCACATTGCAGTAAGTCCAGATTGAAATACTTATGTATTAGTGAATGGTTAAAAAATTATTAGAAATGGTTAAATCCTAACCTAAACAGTGAATTCGTTATTTCTATTTAAACATGCTTGGTATGTACAAATTTTTTGCAGCATAAATGTCAAATATTTTATGGTCTGTAAATAGTTTAACTGCCATATAAATATCAGTCCCATAACAGTTACATAAATTTTTACTGGTTCCTTTTTAAAGAGTGTCAAATAGACAACAATATTTTTCGTGTATTTGCATTGGTTTTTTTTAATTGACTTTATCAAAGTACAAAAAAAAATGATGAGTTTCAACAGCTGACACTAATAGGCGCACTCTCGCAAAGTGCGTACATAGTGGCCCAGCAGTGAATGTCGTTGAGATTCCGATGACTACCTCTATAATGCACACAATCTTCAACGCCATAATCGTTGTTTGGTTCACCAGTCTTAAATACAGCTAGTTGCTGCTCCACCGTCAAGATCTGATTATCCTCCTGCCACCGATGGACACCTTCTTTTGCCAAGTCATCCATTCCCACCCAGTGATTTCTTTCTTTTGCGAAGTCCTTCACCATTTCCAATTTTTCCACTGTTTTCACTGAGGCTAGGTAGCCACCAAGGCTGTTACATTCGGTAGTCGCTTGACTATATGAAACCGATGGTGTTAGCTGCTTTAAACAGGAGAAATGCCCCTGAATGCCGTAGTCGAAAGCCTGGAAAAGAAAAGGAAACAATGAACGACCTAAATCTCTGTGTTAAGCTTTGTTCGGCTAGAGATTAAGTAATGTCTTTTCCTCACGAGAGGAGAGGGTAGGAAAAAATGTCATGCTTAAAAAGTAATAATAGTCCGGAAGAGATTGGCAAATGCATCAATTTGACTTTCAAATGCCCTATCTGTTACGACGCCCACAATCGCTGACTCCCACATATGAAACTTTCTTTTAAAAGATCTGGGAAGAACATTCGCTCTGTTTTATTCATCTTTTTTTCCGAATCGTAAGTTTTAAAAAAGCATAACATTTCAATTACTATATTAACATATTTTTCAGTTTATTGCCTCTATATAATTTTAATTGGAAAATTTCTGTGAATAGTCAATGATCGAATCATGCGCTTTCAAATTTATAGGTTAATCAATTTATATATCATGATATTATTTTCCACATTAAACCTGAAATACTTAAAATAAGAGCATATTCCACTTTACAGTGATTGCAAACACATAGATCTCTTAACTTTCATGTTTTAGCTTAACAACACAGCAAAATCCAAAAAAAATTTGCCGACAGATCGCATGTTCGCATTTTAAAAAAAAGGAAACCGTCTCATTCCAGCAACATCTTTACATGAAACAGACATAGATTCCCACCGCCCACCTCAAAACCTTCTCGACAACGTCCTTGGGTAACATACAGCTTCCACTCTTCAGGATCGGCGATTCCTTGAGTTGTATCGCCTCCAGATCCCGTCTGCAGCCAGAGTAGAGGAGCGCAGAGTCTGGACTCGGGATTGTAGACGAACCCTCGAGATCCAGGACAAGCAGAGATAGACTTGACGGCACATGCCGATGAACTGGGCACACTGGACCATTGAGAACTGGCTATTCTGTATGAGTTACTTGACAGAATGTCTGATGAGAGCAATCTGAATGAGTAGTTGTCACCAACCGCTGTAGAAAAAATAAGACGAAGATGAATTACAGTAACGATGGAGAATTATGCGATTCTTCAATATGGATTTGTTACAGTCGCCGCGTCGATGAAGAAATTAGAAGGTGTCTTCTAAGAATAAAAGAGTGTTTTAAACTATTGGAAAATGTGTCTCCTGGGTTGAGAGAGGGTGTGTGAGGGGGGGGGGGGAGAATATTTGAAATTTGAGTCTGCAAGAAACTGTAATCAAATATGTTCATTGTACTGAATATTAAGTTAAATCACTATGCCGGAAAATTTTTTAGATGCACACCTCCTGCTCTAGATAATCTTAGTTGTTGTAAACTAATTTATTAACAATTTGTTGGGTGTTTTCTTTCAATTCAGCTTTGTCCAAGGAGACTAACAGCTAAAGCCCACATAAATATAAATAGATACTCCTTATGAGATAATCAGATGCCGGTAAACATACTTCCGGATTCACATCTATTTAGAACATACATACACACCTAGATCTATGTAGTTCCAGAATATTATTTCACAAAGGATTAAGTTACCAAGTCGGCCAAGTGCCATGTAGCGTCCAAAATAGAAACATTCCAACATCCGAAGAATCACTAAAAAAATGTTTGTTTTTCATTTTCGCATTTTATATAATTTTTTTATTTCTTTCTGTTTTAATTTCCGCTTCTGAGCACAAAGAACACTCAGTGTAGTTTCTTGTACAGTGCTTGATGAGCTTGAAAATTGTAGCTCACCTTAAGGAAATTTAAGCAATCCCTCTCTTTCTCGATATGAATAGATGTATACTGAAAGTTGAGTTTAAATCTATTTATAGTCCAAATAAAACGTCGATTTGTAGCATCAATCCGTATAAATCAAATATTTAAAAAATTGATGTGGATAAAAAACATGAATAGAAAGACAGATAGACTGGTAGAAAGGAAAAGTGCTGAAAGACGACAGAAAATGCGGGGAAGATCTAATGAGTAACAGTGGGAAATGGAGATGCAAACAGAAACAGAGACAGAGATGGGTAAGATCTGAAAGAAAGTAAGTCATTTAAAGGCTTAAATTGGTCTAGTATTGAATATTTCTAAAATATAAAGTATTATCTATTCCGCGTGTTCAAATTGGTAACATAATTCTTTAATGTTTCCATATCTAGATCTCCCGCAAGAAATGTACAAGAATGAGCTGGAAGCGTTCATGATGATGTAGACTTCATTAAAGAATGTGCATGCCTATTAGGTGCCACCAGATGAGTTAAGAATTTACGAAGATCAGATGGGGAGGATTACTATAATAAAGAACAATAGATTTTTAAAAAGTAACATAAATATCTCCTTCAGAGCCTAACAACTGCACTTAAGAAAAGCAAGCTTTACGTCTATTACAGATAATAATCTCCTCTAAAGCAACTCATAGTACAGTTGAGACATCGGCTTTCTTCTCACGTTGTCATAGACATTATTAATTAAAAATTATAGCAGTTTCTAGATTCTAGGTGAATATAGATAAATAGATGCATATTTCTGAATCATTTAAGTAAAATAATAGATATCAAGACTATTTATAAACCTATTTAATAAACACATGCACCCTAGCTCCTGCAAATCTTAGACCAGGCTTTTCAGCTCGTGAATGATAATAAAAGATATTATGAGCAGTCCGTCAACAAGAATGCAATTAAAGCAATTCAAGTGCTTTACATTTTGAAATATAGTCTAATAATGTTTTATTTTTTGACATTAACCTCCAATTATCTTATGTTTGATTTAAGTTATAGCCCTTAAGGCTGAGATTTTTCTCGGAAAATGCATTTTGTTTTGTTTGGAAAATATATAAGCCTAAATTATGCTTAGATCATATCAAGATGCACATCTGTATAGACCTAGGTGTACCTTTTATGCAGGGATCTGATTTCTGAGATACAAACACTGGCATATTGTTTTTATCGTATTCGTTCCCACACGGTCCGTGGAACCTTGCTAGAAATATCTTAATTTACGGAATGCAAAACTAATGATTATTCAGCATTAGATGTCTGTCAACTATATCTCATTCAGATCCACAAACTGAACAAGAATTAAGTTTGCAAAAATTAGAACAAATGCGGATTGTCTCAAATTTGGTGGTGTAAAGAAGAAAGTAAAATCTAGAATTAAAACTGTCTTCATATTTCAATTAGCCTTAGACATTTAATGTCTTCAAATGCCAATCATTGAATGCGGTTCATACTTGTAGATTAGCAAAATGTCGCTACTAAATATGAAGAAATGTCATGGAAACAAAAGTACTTAAAAATATACGTTTTCTATCTTTTTTTAAAGATCGTTAGTACAGGGAAGATCACTGAATGACAGTCCGAATTTTCCAGTGGAGTATTAATTAGAGATACGAATAATCTTGCGCCCCTATACACACTTAAGGCTCTCTGCAAAACGGTCTAGGTTAAAAGCTACGATCGACACTGCAATTTTTCTACTAATTGTTAGTGTAGTAAGAGAGATTTCGTAAGACTGTGTTGGCAGCAATTTGGGTTTTGCATTCACATCTATTGCAAAAAGGTTAAAACAAAAGTTTGAAATCATAAAATCCTGTATTTAATGTTAAAAAAAAAAACTACTTGAAGAAAGGTACCAGTAATAATTAAATACATTTTTTTTGCAATAGATTGAATGAAAAGCAAATTTCACACTTTGTTGATCCAATCATTAATTGTTGTTTGCAAAACGCTTTTGTCATTGATATTTGGAATATATACTATTCTCTAATGTTAGCTTTGGTGAATAAGGCATGTCAAGAATATAACATGTTATGCCATACCATACCAGAAGACTCGCCATTAATATGTCCATATTCATGTACCAGTGCTGACGTCACCATGATGTATAAGCTGAGCCGGGTCATGTCTAACCTGGAAACTAAATAGACAAAGAAAGCACAAGGTTAACTTTAATTTCAATATTTTGCCTCGATATAGAATAAAGACATTGAATAGAATAGAAGAAAAAGAAAAACATAGAAGTGGAAATAGTTAATATAGAAATGTAGATACTGACGCTTTTTTCATAATGGTCACATAAACAATGAAGAGAAGAAGGTAGAGTAAGATTGCATTAAGATGATATAAGCGAGATATCATAACATGTTAAACTTTTCCACAGCATCTTTTCTATGTGTGGAATGAATTGTTTACCAGTGTTTTACATGTTTAAGAAATGCATTTCCATTTACTCTCTAATTTTTTCTTCATGCACCAAAAGCATGGTAGGTTCTAAAAGACTAAGCTTTTGTTTATTTATGCTCTATAACGAATTAACTTTTACTGTATTGCTCATTTAAATCTAAGTTGTACATTAGATCATGTCTGCAACACATCATTCAAAGGATCAGAGCTAATATTGCTACAAAAGTATATCAATAAGCATACCTGATAACAAATAAAAAACAAATGTACTTCCCGCAAAATACCAGTGAAATGTGAAATCATTGTATACACGCTATTTCAACATTATCATATCAATAATATAATTTGAAGCAAAAAGAATGGTCACAGTGTTTCAAAAGAGTCACAGCATGGCCATACTAGAACGCATTTTGTGAAACTTCGTTTCAAGAATAGCTTACTGCTTGGCAAATTTGCAGAAAATATGTTGGAAGAATCTTGTAGATCCTTCTAGTTCATTTTGAAAAGTCAAACTAGTAACGTCAAGAATTGTGTTCATAAGTGAACACAGTACGGGCAAATTAAACACAACTTTGATTGACTTTTACTTTTATGTGAGTGCATGACTGGTCCGAACTGCCTTTCTTGTTCTTCCGGGGCAGCTTAATGGATCGAAAGGATCGATACGTCCGCTTTACGTTTTCAAATTTTTTTTTTTTTTTCATTTTCAACGTGTGCGAGTTGAATAATCTTTTTTCTTTGCAAACCCAATTCTACTCCTCGTTAATTCATACATTTAGTTCGAGGAAATCCAACTCAAAAAGGCTTTAGATGTTTGCATTTGGTTTGCCACTTTTGCTTATGGCCTCAAAAAATACATTGTTTCTAAGAAAAAAAATCTCTACCCGCAAAACGCTCCCATCTCTGATATAAGCACCTGATTTGCCTCATGGGATTGATATGTCTTGGAAGACAATGGGCTATGTTTTTAACCCATTGTCTGAGCCGTGCCTTTCTAAAAGTATGACATTGAGCGAGTGTATTAAGATGAACCAAATACTAAATCAAATGATGATATTGGGCGTTCCCTATCAGACATCTTGATTTCGTCGAATGAAATTTTTCTGTCCGTACTCTAGAAGAAGAAGAAGAAGAAGAAGGAGGAGAAGAAGAAGAAGAAGAAGAAGAAGAAGAAGAAGAAGAAGAAGAAGAAGAAGAAGAAGAAGAAGAAGAAGAAGAAGAAGAAGAAGAAGAAAAAGAAGAAGAAGAAGAAGAAGAAGAAGAAGAAGAAGAAGAAGAAGAAGAAGAAGAAGAAGAAGAAGAAGAAGGAGGAGGAGGAGGAGGAGGAGGAGGAGGAGGAGGAGGAGGAGGAGGAGGAGGAGGAGGAGGAGGAGGAGGAGGAGGAGGAGGAGGAGGAGGAGGAGGAGGAGGAGGAGAAGAAGAAGAAGAAGAAGAAGAAGAAGAAGAAGAAGAAGAAGAAGAAGAAGAAGAAGAAGAAGAAGAAGAAGAAGAAGAAGAAGAAGAAGAAGAAGAAGAAGAAGAAGAAGAAGAAGAAGAAGAAGAAGAAGAAGAAGAAGAAGAAGAAGAAGAAGAAGAAGAAGAAGAAGAAGAAGAAGAAGAAGAAGAAGAAGAAGAAGAAGAAGAAGAAGAAGAAGAAGAAGAAGAAGAAGAAGACTACGACGACGACGACGACGAGAACGAGGAAGAGGAGGAGAAGAAGAAGAAGGAGGAGAAGAAGAAGAAGAAGAAGAAGAAGAAGAAGAAGAAGAAGAAGAAGAAGAAGAAGAAGAAGAAGAAGAAGAAGAAGAAGAAGAAGAAGAAGAAGAAGAAGAAGAAGAAGAAGAAGAAGAAGGAGAAGGAGAAGGAGAAGAAGAAGAAGAAGAAGAAGAAGAAGAAGAAGAAGAAGAAGAAGAAGAAGAAGAAGAAGAAGAAGAAAGATAATCATTTCTGTTATCTTGTATTCCAAGCTGCTCCACAGCAGTGATTGTATTGCAGATACGACGGATCAGATTTAGTACTTGCTCTGGTGATACTGGTGTCTAGCAATATGTACTGTTAGAGAGTCTTTTACCCATCATGTGGTCATAGCTACTTGGTGTGGCTGCGTAGACTCTTAGTATAGATTCTAACCCGCTATATTTCGACTTGCAATATGATGCTTTACCACAAATTCTGACGTATGAGTTAGTTCAGCAGGAAAGAAAAGATCAAAGTCAAGACAGCCTAGTGATAACCATTTATCAGAGGCTTTGTGCACTCTAAGTCTGGACCATTACAAACCTATTTGTTAGCGTAGCTCGTTTCCAATGATGTAAAATGTACATTAAACGCTAGAGATTCCAGGAAAAAATCAAAACAGAACGAAGGCTCATGAAATACAAAACTGCTTTTTCTTTTTTTTAAATGTCGTTCACTGGTTGAAGAACTAGAACATTTTAATAAAAAGCTTTGACCCTCTCTTTAAAATATCAAGAAAATGGGGCTTCGAAAAATTAAACATTATCTCCAAAAACGACAAATAATATTAAGTTTACTGAGTTTGTTTGTTTGTTTGATTATTTGATTGCTTTCTTTTCTGTTTGCTTTTAGTAAGTGATAAAATAGTTAAGATAGCTTTATGAGGTTTCTTTTTATTTGTATCCGTACGATTGGGCTGAAAAATACAAACGAACGGGGAAATAAATCTTCTTTGCTTGTATTTTTGTTTATTATCAAACGAATAGTAGGCCTAAATTCATGCCTCAACAAAAAAGCCAAAGCCCAATTGGTTCTCAGTGATTCATGAGAGCATTGAAATGTCCTCACAGCTCTTCCTCTTTTTACTTCCTTCCAGAGCGCCAAGTTTCACTCGCTTTTTTCTTCATCAAGTATCAACAAAGTTATACTAAATCTCAAAATTGGTCGGCAATAAATCGGCTTATGACACAAATACTTAGACTTAGCTGACAAAGGACAAACTGGGGTGATAATTATTGGTGTCGTCTTTGGCAAAAAGCTTTTGTCGGCGTTAATTATGTTAATCGGAAATGAGATTTCACAAAAAAAAAAAAACTATTTGCAATTAATTTTTATAAGAAATCTTGAGCTCTTTTGTAAGATTTTGCCAAGATTACTCCTGGCATAAAGGCAATATTGCAGAAGAAAGCGCTACAATAGATAGGTTTCTTTTCTCGCCTAACTGCAGCGCGTTTGGCTCCTCAGCTAAATCTATCGATTGGTGATGCGCAGTATGCTGTGAACAATAATTCTGTTCATTAAATCTGTGGAGTAAACAAAGAACTGACGTAACTTTTTTATGCGGGTTAGACTTATAATTAAAGCTCAGACCTGCGTTGTTTTTTAATCCATCCATTGTAAATCAGAGAGGATATTAATACATAATTATGTTTCGATGATAAAGATCTATCCTTCTTTAATAAATTGAGCGAGAGACTTGCGTAAGGGACTGTACATGCCCTAAGGCCCATAGCATTGCCATGAGGAACTTGGACCTTTAAAAATTATTGGCACTGTTGCTGATGCTCAAAACTGCGCAAATGCAAGCAAATAAATAAGGATCCTATGACATGCGCGTAGGATCAGGAACGTGTTTTTAATCTTAAGCGTTTCGTATTATTGGTTAAAGCTCTTGTCTTCCAATTAGGTAGTATAAATCATTGGGAAATACCAATGCTTAAACTATTTAAACAGAAAGACGTATCTAGTTGTAGATGCTTATTGAATTTCGCAAAAAAAAAATATTTTAAAAAACAATGGGATACACTTTATTGTCTGCCCTAAAAATTCAATGATGTAATTAATAACGTAATCTTTTCCTGACTTTATCATAAATGTAAAATATATGGGGTGTTAGGAAATATGAACCCGCGTTCGATCCTTTGAGGATGATACTTTTCAAAAATCTCTTCACTCCAATTTTGCGATTGAAACTTGATATAAATCATTAAAACTGCTTGGCTCCGGAATAATGAGGAGCAGCCAGTTTGTTTAAATGTGGTCTTCGAGAAACACGAATGATAATTATAATTATCTTTTTAAGCACTGTAATTTGTAGAGGGGAGGGCGGTTGTGTGTGTGTTTCCTTTGGACTCAAATAGAATGAAAAACGGATAAGTTTCGATTTATTGCGAACTCGATGTACCAGTTTACCTTTTTAAAACCCATTAAATAGTTCGGATGAGAACGGTTTCAAATTCAGTCTCCAGTAATTGATCTAGACTCAAGGGAGAGACAGAGAGAGGCGGCTTTTGATTCTAAAATGTTTTTGCCCACGGTCTATTTTTGTTTAAAAGTGTCGAACCATCATTAGTCGTCCTAAATGATCTGAGATTGTAAGGTTTCCAACGGTTGGATCCCGAGTCATTTGGGATAAACTGTCGTTGTCGAGAGATTTTTTCTCTTCATTTAGATCGACCATTTGCGTTTATTCCAAGTTTTATGTCATTCAGCATCTTCTAACCCTTAATGATCCACTCTTTTTTGACAATTCTCTAACTTTGTTTTAATTGTTTTCTTTTTATTACTTCTCTGGTTGTCATTCGGTTCGATGTCTCTGATGGGTTCTCTAATTTGACGATCTGTTTTTAAATGATGTGGACAACTACGTTTTCTTCCTACAATTATTCTCTTATTCAATACATCCTGCCTTTTCTTGTAGAACTCAGATCATTGCATAAGTGTTTCAGAGAAACTTTAGGCATGTCATTTTACCGAGTCAGATCTAACAGTTCTTGAGATTATAATTTTTTTTTAAAAGAGAACACTAGAGGTTATTTTTTTTTTCTTTTCATTTTGTAGGATATAAAAAATCTTACATAAACAAGCATATTTTATGCTTTAGAATTGTATTGATCTCTTGTAAAAGAATAGTTTACTGAAAATATTTAAATACAAAAAGATCATAGCATCATGGCAACCTAAAATATGAAATGAACTTTTCAAATCACAGCGTTGCACGATGGCTTGCAAAAATGTTTTGGTTTTTGTTTTTTACAATTTTTCCATGTGCCATCCGTTTTAACCGAAATGAAATTGCTCTATACTATTAGGAACATTATTGATATTTACTTTCATTATTTCTTGCCATTGCTGATTAAAGATATTTGTAAGCCCATGTGGAAATATGGGAGAAAAGAGGATATCCGTGTCTGTGGAGCTTGGTTTTGTTAAAGAGAAGACGACGCAAAGCAGAAACGAAAGAACAAAGAAAGTTTAAATTGGAAAACTAAAATAAAAGAGAACATATTGGTATGAATGAAATAGTTCATAAGACGAAAAAAAAAAAGAAAAAGGTATCAATATGTACGCAATTGTTTTATTCTTATAATAATGTAGACCTGCAGCTATTTACCCCAGAAGCATTTTACCTCCTTTAATATGAAAGCAAATTATGTCCACCTGAAAGCCAGAAAACGATAAATGATATTCATAAAGAATGTGGCAGGTAAGAGTGCAGGAATAAAATCTATCCAAATATCCACTATAACTAAATATAGAAAAAAACAGTTCTTTAAAATTTTTACGTTTATTAACAGGTTGAGTATATACAGGATCGAAAAGGGCTTGGTCTATCTTTATCAACAATAATTATGACATAGAGGGGTATTATGTTTTGTACATTTTTTATCAAATGTTTTTTAAATCATACACGAAGGATTCATCCGTTTCTAGCGTAGTTCACAATCATAGATTCCAATAAAGCCTTTTCCATTTGTGAGTCCACTGCGTCGGAGATGTATATTTGAAAAGGACTTTCATCATGTGTATACTTTATCAGATAATATTATTATTTTGGCATGTCTGTATCACACATGGAAATACCCTGCTCAAGAACTAAGATATTCTCAATTGTAGAATATTATATTGGTATACAACTTATCGTCTCAGGATCATTTAATCAGATGGCATATTTTATCTATTATGCTCAAAATATAACAAGATATTGATGAAAAGTATTATCTCAGTGTTGTGGGTGATGAATATCTGCTCTCCACTTTATCTTAAGACGAAAGTCTACATCGAGGCAAGGTTCTGATTAATACTGCCCGAAAGTCTTTGTTCATTAGAGTGATTATAAGGAAGTTCATGCCAGAGTTGGACCCAAGTATAATGAACATAACTGCATTAAGATGTTTAGGAAATGGCAAGTCAGGATAGGTGCTTTTAATAAGAAAAGAAAAGAGTGGTATAAGTGTACACAATAAAAAACAACCGCACATGATAAAAACAAATTTAATTATCTTAACATTCTCTTTGCTTAATAGCCTTGTAGAGCCCTCCTGCGGCTTAATATTATTGTAGGCATTCACAGTATTAGCTGGAGCCGGCTTCCCTTTAACTTCTGAAGAAGATGTGCAAAGCCCTGTATGCTCTCTCCTTAAGAGCATAGATTGTTGTTCCAAGCTTTTGTTTATGTCCAGAGAAAGTATTTCTCTGACCGAGTTTGCGGCACAACTACTGTCTGCGATTCCTGCTCCAACTGCATTATAAGTTTTATCATTTCTTTCCTCAAATAGTTTTGAGCTATTAACGGCACCTCGTTGTAAAGTGCTGTTTACCATATTCATTCCGTGTAACGCCTCATCTTGTGCAACATAGGGGTCGACATATGAATCCGAATTGGGACTGACAGACTGGAGGCTAGCCATGGAGTTTCCACTCAACCTTATATTAGAGGTCATATCATTTATACTTTTTACAATTCCAGATTCAGCGACATCCTTTAAATCCACATTTGTAAAGCTATTATCAATAGCAACAGCTAATGGAACATTCTTTATGCCACAATCTTTTTTTGAAATTTGACAGATCCCGCTAGAAGATTTCATTGTGGTACAGACTTCGGCGATATCATTGTTTTCCTTAGGCTTGCCCTTTGAGAAGGGTCGAAGAGGGTTACTTTTCCTCGCCATCAAAATTGGTTGTCTCTTGCGTCTATGCCGCAGTGCTATATTTGTGATACCTTTGGTGCTAGCGAAAACAACAAACATACTCACTACATACACAGACACCAAAGGCCATGTGCCGTACTCGGCTGGAGTATCCCAAATTATACAAACCATATGATACTCGGGTTTTCTGAGGATTATTATGGCGCTAAGTAAGTAGACGAGTCCAAGAGTCCACAATATCCCTGCAGTGGCCAAAACTTTACGCCGAGTCACACGAATTTGGTAGTGAAGAGGCCACAGTAAGTAGAGATAACGATCTAAAGTCAGTACACTCAGGTGAGTGATAGATACAGTGGCAAGGCTGTAGTTGAGACCAGTGAGGAAGCTGTCAAATATTCGGACTTGATCAGGCGTCAGTTCAAGCCAGGACCGTAATCCTGTCGGCTGCTCAGACAGACCCATGATACAAACTTGGACTCCCACCAGAACATCTGTGATGGCAAGAGAGGCCACCAGGATATTGGTGTTTGTGTGGAGAGTCCTCGTTCGCACGATCACGTTGATCAGCAACAGATTCTCACATATTAAACAGACTCCTACGATGACTGCGAAAATAGCCAGTGCGCCTCCATCATCAATAGGTCTGTCTGAGCAGCCATTTTGTTCAGATATATGCATTACAGCTGTAACGAACGTTAATGTAGAGGTGTCTCTATTTCCTTCACTCGTGGACATGGTTAAAGCAGCAACTCTACTGATTAGTTACACTTTCATTGACTGTGTGCCATGAAATGTCTTTATGAAATGGTGATAGGCTGAAGATTAATCTGTAAAACAGAAAGCAGATATTTAATGACACACATTGTTGTATCTTTGTCAGCGCAGTTCAAAATCAAGATAATTAAGATGGATGTGTTTTCAAATGTTTGTTTATCGAAATATTGGATTCACTTTATCACTGTTTTCATGGCATTCTACACAAACAAAATGCAAGCACCATGATGGGTTTAATTTACTCCTACCCATTCTAACAGACTTTTACAGGCAGGCAAGCCTCTCTTGCTGTAGCTCTTTTTCTAACAGGAAAGAATGATTCGCAGAGCCTGAAAAGCTTGTACAAGCAGTCCTTCTGTTCACTATTCCATGATTCCATGACAATCTGAATTCAAATTATGCTTGTCATGATTTTATTTTGTTGATAACACTTAATAATCGTTCAAGCATTCAATGGGGCAAAAATACCTAAGCAAATTAACATAGGTATAATTTTATTATATATCGCGGGATTTTCTTATTAAAAAAATAGAACTAAAAAAAATTATTATTATTGATCTTAGTAAGTCTAATTAGAGAAATTATTTCCTTTCCAGGTAATAATCTTTCAAACGTGCAATAAAATGTATTGAAATAATGAACGAATGGAAGCTAAAAATATGTGTGGTGCATGCAATCTCAGGGAGTCCTTTGAATGAAATCAAATAATTGGATTCAGAGGTTTGTAAGTTTCAGAATTCATGGCATTATGTAGATTATGAGAGTTATTATTTCACACAAAAAAATGTCTTCGCTAGACAAAATCAATGCCAGTCATGAAGAATATCAAATTAACTTTGCAGAACTTAAATTTGTGTTATACATGATTTGAAATACCTCTTATCATGTGCGTAGTTGTACATTTTGTTCGTACCTACCTAGCCTTATGGTGAGTGTTGACAAAGATCTTTTAAAATATTGGGAATGTACAGAATCAGCTGCTTTCTTATAAAATTTGAGCAGAAAAAATCTTTTTATTCAGGTTTTTTTAAAGACTGTCAAAGAGGCATCGACGATATTGATACCTGTACCACAGCTCAATGAACAATGTATAAGAAAAAATACTGTTTTAGGTGTTCAAAAATCATTATCTCTTAAAGTTTTCTTGCTAAGTTCATTAAAACATGCGTTTTACTCAGGTAAAAGTAATAAGTTGCTTTTTGCAGCACAACACTGCTTATATCGCCTAGTAGTCAAAATGACAACCCTTAAATTAAAAGCTTTTCCATTTCTCATTCGTTCTGGTAATTTTTTTTCTTTCTATTGGATTGTTCAATTCGTTTGCGGTTTTTTTTAAACCATTATGCATCTGCCTCTGTAAGAGTTATTTCGACGTAAAGTTTTTCCTTAGTGTGAATACAATTTCAAAAAAGGACATGAATGATATTTCTGTTGATTGATAATAACGATGCAGTTTCTTAAAAACGCTTGAAAACTCACAAAATCAATTCACATTTTGCTCTCACAATCATAATCATGTTTGGTGGTAAAGTTAATTGAGAAGATTATCATTCTCATCCAAGATAATATGTCAAATTAAATCTTAACTCTGGAATTTTAAATTTGGTACCTAAATAAAAATGTTTTGTGTAAACTTCCTAATTTCCTAAATTTGTTACATTTTTTCTTAATTAATAAAGTAGTAACAAATAAAAAGATTTTAAAAAGTGAAAAGATATAACACGTTGCGATTTGTATTTTTTTTCACCGCGATGTTTGTGAATTGAGATAAGAGTTTGTTTCATAATCATGAATCTGATTTGGAGAAATTTCATGTTCGTAGTATTATTGTATTTTACGAACGTATTGCTTACCGAAAAGGACATGGTTATTCAAGCATACACGTGAATTATTCTGAGGGTCATCAGAGCATACACGTGATTATTAACTCTATGGATTAATTAAGCTTACAAGTGAATACTGACGGTTATCCAATACACAAAAATCGAGATACTATGACAGTTTTATCTAAATCACAGCCTGAAATAGCTTTGAGCTACAGACTGAGGCCAAACTGTCACTTTCATCGAAATTTGATAAAATAATTACTAGTAATAGAATATAGTTTACTGAAGGGCAGACAAACCCTTACTTTTTTTTAAACACGCAATATTTTACCAATTGAATTGTATTTTTATTTTTTGACTTTTTCTGAAAGATATAGCAAAAGAAACTCTGTTCGGCATCCCAAAAAATTTTCGAAACAAAAAAGTAACAAAATAAAAACAGAAAGCATCAACACACACACTTCCACAACGATCTGGTTTATTATTTATTAAGCCTTATAGCAAAAGGCTAACGCTTATATAAAAAATCTGCAAACTTTAAAAAATGACGCTTATTATGAAAATAAATCGATATCAATTTTTAGGAAACTTTTCTCGACAGTATTCCATCCGAGCACTATTGTTCAACGTATGATGAATAAATTTTCCATTTTCTTTGACCAAAATAGTTATGTGATATCGGAAAATTACGAAAATACTGGGACATCCCAAAGTTCCTATCGGTGCATCTGCATGTCTTATTAACCTGTTCTGAGCACCACCTAAAACTCTAGCTCTTTAAAATCTTACCTATAATTAACCAGTGGTTTGTCTCCTCGAGATCTAAATTTGAAATTCCGATAGCCTATATTTTAGGCATATATAATTATTGTTATCATTCGTCCTAGATGTTTGTGCGTCCAATCAAAAGAGTTTGTGCTTCCAGATTCAATGGTTCTCTATGGTGCGCTTTGCATTTTCCCAACCAAGATTGAAAGTCTCTCATTAGAGGTTTAGTAATGACCTTCGCCATGAACCTTTCTTTTTAAGGAACGTAGTGGCATATTAGTATAAGCTATAATGTTCCCTTTGAGTGACAAGGTGATGGGTACCAGAGTGATCCTAATTCCACCAATTGAAGCATTTTCGGTTATTTTCCCCAACCACTTTTTCTTACCACTGTTCAGCACTATCTATAAATCTAGCTCTTTTACATCTTA
Source organism: Elysia crispata (assembly GCA_033675545.1). Classification (NCBI taxonomy): domain Eukaryota; kingdom Metazoa; phylum Mollusca; class Gastropoda; family Plakobranchidae; genus Elysia; species Elysia crispata. The sequence goes on from JAWDGP010006121.1 coordinate 183,414, forward strand.
CTTATGAGTAGCCCAGTGGTCTGCCTCCTCGAGATCAAAATCTGATACTTTTAATACTAATGCTTTTACTAAAACTACCACTACTACAACTAGTACTACTATGACTACTTCTACTGCTACTACTACTACTACTACTACTACTACTACTACTACTACTACTACTACTACTACTACTACTACTACTACTACTACTACTACTACTACTACTACTACTACTACTACTACTACTACTACTACTACTACTACTACTACTACTACTACTACTACTACTACTACTACTACTACTACTACGACTACTAAAACTACTACTACTACTACTAAAACTACTACTAATACTACTACTCGTACTACGACTACTACTACTACTACTACTACTACTACTACTACTACTACTACTACTACTACTACTACTACTACTACTACTACTACTACTACTATTACTACCACCACCACTGCTATCACTGCCACTCTATATATTGCTCATTATTCCAATGAAAACAATGTAACACCCCTGGGCAGCACCCAGGTTTAGTCATGTTCAAATAATGATATTTTTGGTTAAATGTCAGTATTCACTTATAAGCTTGATTAACCCATGGACTTTATTATCACGTATATGTTTAGATAACCCCCACGATTATTCACGTGTATGCTTGAATATCCTCCAGGATTATTCACGTGTATGCTTAGATAACAAAGTACTGCCGAAAAAGTTGATGCTAAGCAGTTGTATAACGACCTTAAAATATGTCACTGGTGTTTAGATAACTATGAAGCATAATTCAAAAACAGACTCAGGTGGTGTAACAAATAATATAATTAATTTACAGAAAGAAATCTTTTTTTATAATCGAACACATAATTTGTTGCGCCATCACTTTTTTTTTATTTTAATAAAAAAAAGAACTGAATGAAACCAATAATTAGCTATTAATCACTAGGCACGGTTAGAATGTAATACACAGGACGCTGTTGGTTCATGATTCTGTGCCCAGAATAATATACTGGTATTAGATGGAAAACAGACGGAAACGTTTTAGAGAGTGACAGAGACAATGAGAATCACATATCGTTAGAGAAAGCTTATCAGAAAGAGGGCACCATTCACAGAACAAAATTGAGAGTCTGAGAGAAAAATAGAAAACAAAGAAGAAAGACAGAGAAACGTGTTACAAATGACATTTATTTGCTTTTTTTGTTGTTGTTCGTTTTATTTTCATTCAGTTTTCGTTTAATTCTTTTTTTGTATTAGAGAGAATGGAGCTAAAGAGAAATAAAGAACTTTCTGATAAATTTTGATTGATTTTGTCACCTCGATTGTCCTTGACGAAATGGAAAATCAAATTGAAGCTTAACCATTAACATGCAATGAAACAGCTAGGGCGCACCTAGCTGTTGACGACAATCGCTATCACTAATTATGATGCTTTTGTTTTTGTCGTGATTCGCAAAGTTTAGACTCAATATGAAAAAACAATACTTCCTTAAACTTCACAAAACTACAACAGAAAACATTGGCAACAAAATTACTTAGTTTTGCATAGATCTTCAAAATGTTTCTGATTGTTGAACGGAACTCACTACTTC
>JAWDGP010006121.1:192500-195000 GCA_033675545.1 Elysia crispata
TGTTTTAATCAGTGATGCCCGAAAGTCTTTGTTCATTAGAGTGATTATAAGGAAATTCATGCCAGAGTTGGACCCAAGCATAATAAGCATTACTGGATTCAGATATTTGGGGACTGAGAAGTCAGGGTAGGTACTTTTAATAACAAAAGAAAAGAGTGGGATAAGTGTACACAATAAAAAACAACCGCACATGATAAATACAAATTTAATTATCTTAACATTCTCTTTGCTTAATAGCCTTGTTGAGCCCTCCTGCTGTTTAATTTTATTGTAGGCATCCACGGTGTTCGCTGGGGCTGGCTTTCCTTCAACTTCTGAAGATGAGGTGCAAAGACCTGTATGCTCCCTCCTTATGACAATAGATTGTTGTTCCAAGCTTTTGTTCATATCAAGAAAAAGTATTTCCTTGACCGAGTTTGCAACATCATTACTGGCTGCGAGTCCTGCTCCAACTGCATTACAAGTTTTATCATTTTTTTCCCCAAATAGTTTTGAGCTATTAACGGCACCTCGTTGTAAAGTGCTGTTTACCATATTGATTTCGTGTAACGTCTCATCTTGTGCAACATAAGTGCCGACATTTGCATCGGTATTTGGACTGCCAGACTGGGAACTAGCCATGGAGTTTCCACTCAATCTTATATTAGAGGTCATATAATTTACACTTTTTACAATGCCAGATTCAGTGGTATCCTCCAAATTCATATTTGTAAAGCTACTATCAATAACAATATTTTTTACGCCACAATCTATTTTTGAAATTTGACAGATCCCGCTAGGAGATTTCATTGTGGTACAGATTTCGGCGATACCATCGTTTTCCATAGGCTTGCCCTTTGAGAAGGGTCGAAGAGGGTTACTTTTCCTCGCCATCAAAATTGGTTGTCTCTTGCGTCTATGCCGCAGTGCTATATTTGTGATACCTTTGGTGCTAGCGAAAACAACAAACATACTCACTACATACACAGACACCAAAGGCCATGTGCCGTACTCGGCTGGAGTGTCCCAAATTATACAAACCATATGATACTCGGGTTTTCTGAGGATTATTATGGCACTAAGTAAGTAGACGAGTCCAAGAGTCCACAATATCCCTGCAGTGGCCAAAACTTTACGCCGAGTCACACGAATTTGGTAGTGAAAAGGCCACAGTAGGTAGAGATAACGATCTAAAGTCAGTACACTCAAGTGGGTGATAGATACAGTGACAAGGCTGTAGTTGAGACCAGTGAGGAAGCTGTCAAATATTCGGACTTGATAAGGCGTCAGTTCAAGCCAGGACCGTAATCCTGTCGGCTGCTCAGACAGACCCATGATACAAACTTGGACTCCCACCAGAACATCTGTGATGGCAAGAGAGGCCACCAGGATATTGGTGTTTGTGTGGAGAGTCCTCGTTCGCACGATCACGTTGATCAGCAACAGATTCTCACATATTAAACAGACTCCTACGATGACTGCAAAGGTAGCCAGTCCGCCTCCGTCATCAATATGTCTGTCTGAGCAGCCATTTTGTTCGGATATATGCATCACAGCTGTAACGAGCGTTAATGTAGAGGTGTCTCTATTTCCTTCACTTGTGGACATTGTTATCTCCTGGTTTCACTTTAACAGTCAGTGTGCTTTGAAATGTCTTTATGAAATGGTGACAGTCTTAAGAATTTGTAAAAGAAAAAGCAGATATTTAATGATAGACATTGTTGTATCTTTAAAAGCGCAGTTCAAAATCAATGTAATTAATGGGTATGTTTTCGAACGTATAGATATCGGAATATTGAATTCATTTTATCACTGTTTTCATGGTATAGTGCACAAACAAAAATGCAAGCACCGTGATGGGTTGAATTTACCCCTACCCATTCTCACAGACTTTTACAGACAGGAAACCCTATCTTGTAGCTCTATTTTTAACAGGAATGAATTATTTCCAGTCTGAAAAGCTTGCACCAGCAGTTGCTGGGTTCATAATTCCAGGACAATATTTTAGTTCTTATTCAAGTTATGCTTATTATTAAATTTTTATTTTGCAGATAAGTCTTAATTAATCGTTCAAACATTTAATGGGGCAAAAAATACCTAAACAAATTAACAGAGTTATAATTTTTTTGTTATTATTATTGCCGGGATCTTCTAATATTAAACATAGAAAATTTTATTATTAATGATCTCAATAAGTCTGACCATGGAAAATATTTCCTTTCCAGTAAAAAAATTTTGAATCGAGCATTAGAGAGTATCGTAAAAAATGGAGGAATGGAAGCTTAAAATCTTTGACGTGCATGCAGTCTCAGACCGGGAGTATTTTGTTTATAATCGAGTAAGTGGACCCAGAGGTTTGCAAGATTTAGGATTCATGGCATTACGCAGGCTATGTGAGTTAATATTTCACAAAAAAAGGTTTTTGCTTTAAAATTAATTTCCAGAATTTAAATCTACCCATACATAGTTTTCAGTACCCCTTATCATGTACGTAGTTGCACATTTTGTTCATACTTAACTA
>JAWDGP010006121.1:200000-202500 GCA_033675545.1 Elysia crispata
GAGAAAAAAATTGTATGGTGAGCAGAAGTATGTGACGTAAGGTCAAGAGTCACTGAAAGCATATTCATTTCCTGGGTTGACAGAACATTGCTTCACAATGAAAAGCAATAGCGCGTGACGGGAACGGGCTTTTAAAGTATTATGAAACTGTTGAGGTAAAAAGTGTTAGAGGACAAAGACCAATTCCAGGCCGCAGAAGAGGAGTTGGCTATTGATGAGGAGGTGGGATTGCCTCTCCCAGAATCAATAGCCAACTTTATTAACAACCGTTTCAAAAAACGATTAGAAGACAAAGTCCTCAAGAAGAAGCTCTCCGAGTATATATATATCTGTATTTTTCCTTGTGCGCCAGAAGCACAAAGTCTACCCCTCACACCGTAAACTTACTCTAAAAATGAGCCGTTTATCAGTTTTTGTCTTTGTGTTAGTGCTTACTAAGACAAAGGCAATAGTGAGAAAAAGCCATGATGCTATTTACCTGTTACAACATCTTGTTAAAAAACAAAGAAGAAGAAAAAAAAACTCGCGTTCATTTCAGGTCAACAACATAACTGCCCCTTGAGGTTTACAAAATATACTAGCTGAGGAAAAGGCGATCTCATCAAAAAGCTATTGACTCGAATTTCAGGCACTAACATCTTAAGCGTATAGAAACAATAAAAGAATGAAGGAATATTTTACTCTTCAAAGTAGATGTTGTTAAAAACCGGCCTTTCCCTTAAAAATTTCTCTCTGCCCTAACTGTTAAAAAGTGTAAGGAAATAAATCATTTTAGCTTGTTGCAAAAGCTAGTTTTACATTTGGGGTCAATGACATGTTAATAAGATCACCTCGGTTGCGGACAAACCTTACACATATCGAGCTCTCAGTGCTCCAAATTTAACTTACCATTTGATGTATGGTCTGAAGAGGCTCACAGGTGAAGAACGTCCAGCTCTCCATAGTAAAAGTTAATTTTCTAAGCAAGGGTGCCCTATACTATGATCTTATGTACTGCTAAAAATTTTTTGCATGTGCTGAGCATGCAATGTCTTGGAAGATTACCTATTGTGTGCCTCCTTCAGTGACGGAGCTGATTTTTAGGTCTTGAGCTATTCGCGACAGATCAGAAGGCATGCCATTCTTGTCTAAATGCAGTTTGATAACGAACTGGAAAAAAGAATTCCTTTACGTTTGGTTACTGTTTCTAAAGAATTTCTGACTTATGCTCTCTGAACAGAAAGATTGTGAAAAATGTGTTGAAACAGCACAGCATTAAAGCTCTTATTGGGCGGTAAGTGTTGTGAGTAGAAGACACTTAGAGGCTGGTCAGAGGTTATTAAGTTTATTCTCCTCAGATTGCTTTGAACCAAAGATTTCCCCCCCCCCTCTCTCTCTCTCTCTCTCTCTCTCTCTCTCTCTCTCTCTCTCTCTCTCTCTCTCTCTCTCTCTCTCTCTCTCTCTCAACATAATTATGTATCAATTATAGCCACCTGGTACCTTATATAATTTATCATCATACGAATAATCATAAAAGTTAATGGTTATGGAGGTATTTTTAAGGCAACTAATTACAAATGGAGGTGTGTATGTTTATGTGTGTGTTTGTGAGAGAGAGCGAACTATTTTGTTGTTGTTGTTGTTGTTGTTGTTGTTGTAGTTGTAGTTGTAGTAGTAGTAGTAGTAGTAGTAGTAGTAGTAGTAGTAGTAGTAGTAGTAGTAGTAGTAGTAGTAGTAGTAGTAGTAGTAGTAGTAGTAGTAGTAGTGTGTATGTTTATAATGGCAGTGTGTATGTTTATGTGCGTGTGCTTCTGAGAGAGAGATAATAATTTTGATTCTTATTCTTGACCAGTGACCAATACGGTGTTCTCAGACGGGTCTCTTGTATTAGCATCACATCTTTCATCTATGTATTTCATGAAATTAATATGTGAAACATTTGAGGGCTTCTAAACGGTACCTGATTTTTTTCAGTTTTAGATTATTATGACAACAGTAACCATCGGAATATGAACTGATTGTCATGAGGACCATTTGGCATAATTTCTTGACTCTAGCAACTTCTGCACTTCTATAACGTAACGAATCCGAACAGAAATGGTCCAGATTTAACCTAGGTGCAATATAATGAGGTGTGGTCTGAATTAGATTTGGGATGGGAGAGTTTGGGATCAGGTTTAGCTCAGAAATGTACGTTGGTAAAGACGTTGTAAGAATAAAGCAGAAAGCGCAATATATAATAATACTGTACGCAAAGAATAATTGGTGAATCGTTCGAATGAACTCTCTGGTCCACAAGATGAAAGTTTGATTGTTAAATGATTTAGCTTTCCAATCATTGGATATTTAGCTTGTGATTTGTTTCAGTCAACTGGAAGATGACCTATTTTTTTTCTTTACTCATTGCTAAGTTTTGTTTTAAATTATTTTTCATCGTCTACGTCTCCACTTGACAAGGAAGTACCACATCTTGCATCTATATTAGTTGAGATAGATATATTATTCATTTCACATCTAAGAA
>JAWDGP010006124.1:0-18545 GCA_033675545.1 Elysia crispata
GGCCGTGCGCATGAAAAGGTACCAAGACAAAGTTCCCGTCGAACTTAGCACACGTGCCCAAGTTGGGCCCTTGCTCATATTGGGAGCTGCGCATGAAATGTTCCCAAGCTCTTGGGCACTTGCTGTGCGTCCCAAAATTTGAGCGGTCGATGGGGTCGGCCCAAGATCTGTATTTGAGGCCCAACAATGGCGGATATTATCAACGAAATTTATCGGTGACTGAGAGAAATACGATTCCGAATTTTTCGACATAATACCAACCACTTTGATGTCTATAACGATGATGAATTACATGCAAGGTACAGATTTCGAAGTCAAGAACCTTTCTGGATAACGGAGGAGACAAGCTATGATTTGCAGCTAGCAAATCGCAAAGGTAATCTGCTCTGATGTATTCTGGTACAACTAGACTTAGACTGAATCTGGATTAAAAACTTGAATATAAATTCCAATTTGCATTGAACTTACTACCAATCTAGTTAAGAAATAAAACTAAAAATTTAGACCATAATCTAGATTTAGATTCAGTAAAATGGATCTTTATCCCATTGGAAACAGAATTATAAATAGATTATATTTATATTAGATCTACATGTGGTTGAAAAACAAGCATACCGTACTTATATAGACAGTTAAGAGGCCCTTTACAAAGCAAGGTCTAGGATCTAGATCTAAGTAAAAAAATTAGGTCTAGTCTGGCTAAAACATGAGAAGCGGGCCAAAATATCAATATTTTTTAAATACAGTATTTGGATCTTTTATCGTCATTTTTTATTTTTTATTTCTTAGATCTAAATCTAGAGCTTTAGTGATGGGAAGCTATATTATATTATTAATTTTTGAAAATCTACACCTAGAAATTTTATTTGTAATTATGACGGTTTTCTCTTATTTTGTCGATCAACTTTGTCTAAATTTGGATGAAGCGACCCAGCGACTGTAAAAGGCCGGTAGTTATAGACATTGATTATTGCTGGATGCTCATGAGCTACGATTGATTAAGTTCGTACATATTATTAGGAAAAGGACGATAAGTACAGTTACACTTGGTAATAACTCTTTAAGTATCAATGAGGCATGGCTTGCTCTCTTTTCAATCAAGGAATAAAGTAAAAGAGGTGGGTAGGTATTATGTACTGTATTTACAATAACATAAGGCTACCACAGTGAACGAAGTGTCATTTTCTATCAAAATATTTGTGTGTGTGTAATTTAATAGTCACTTTGAACTGTATACGTTCGATATTTTGAAGCTAATGACATAATTATTAAGACGATCGAGTAATGATTTTATACATTTATCATGTTTGTTACAGATCCTTGCGGCTCTCCTATTTTTAAACAATGACGGAAGCTCTCAATTCACGAGGTATACTTTCAAAGTACACAGATCTACCATCGGTAGAGGAATGAGCCGGGTGTCAAGACCTCTCAGCTGAAGACGATAACGAATCAGCGAAAAAAAAAATTATGTTTCGTCCAATGTCTGGGTTCATGAGAACGGTATGTGTTACCACTAACAAAAAAAAAAAAAATGAAATTGAGTGGTTCATCAATTTGGTAATTTTCGTTGTAGTAGCTGTAGTTTGTAGATGTAGTAGAAGTGGTGGTAGATGTAGTAGTAGTAGTAGTAGTAGTAGTAGTAGTAGTAGTAGTAGTAGTAGTAGTAGTAGTAGTAGTAGTAGTAGTAGTAGTAGTAGTAAGTAGTAGTAGCAGTAGTAGTAGTAGCAGTAGTAGTAGTAGTAGTAGTAGTAGTAGTAGTAGTAGTAGTAGTAGTAGTAGTAGTAGTAGTAGCAGTAGTAGTAGCAGTAGAAGCAGTAGTAGTAGTAGTAGTAGTAGTAGTAGTAGCAGTAGTAGTAGTAGTAGTAGTAGTAGTAGTAGTAGTAATAGTAGTAGTAGTAGAAGTAGTAGTAGATGTTAGATATTTATGATATACATACATGTGTATGTATATAAAACAAAAAATATTGAATTCAATTTCAATTACTATGATGGACTATTTTAACGTGTTCACTGTAATAAAACTGAAACGTTCCATATTGAAGTGGTTTGAGTTTTCCAAAATGTTAGACCTAATAAATCTTATATGCAGTGATTATTCATGTTTGATATTGATTGTTTCCCCCCAAAAAATTATTTAATTCAGTTTAACTTTTATGTGTTTATGATTTCTCCTACAAGGATTTTTTTTCGTAATATTTGTAATTTAAAATTGTTAACTTGCATTTAAAATGAACTCAAATTCGAAAAAAAAGTAAAAATAATAATAATAATAATAATAATAATAATCATAATAATAATAATAATATTAATAATAACGAGGATGATGACATTCATATTATAAAAGATGATGACAATGTGGATGAAGATGATGACGGTGATGATGATGAAGATGGTGGAGAGGATGGAGATGGTGATGATGATGACGACGACGACGACGATGATAATGATGATTTTGGTGGTGGTGGTAATGGAGATGATGTGCTCCAAGACAAAACATACTTGTGTTGTTTCTTTTTTTAGTCCCGTAGTTATAAAGTTGTTTGCCTGTCTCCTTTTAGACCTGTTTCACACTATTTACAGAATCACACGCGTCCTCTTATGGATCTTCTATAATTACTGTACCAAGTTGTCTTCCAAATGTGGTGTTTTTGCTTTTCTATTTGGATTTATTCTTGCTCCTAAATAATATAAAAATAATGCCTTTGATTACCTTCAAAATCACTGCAAAAATTCACCAAAACGTACAGATTGGCACCATATTTCTTTTTTTTTTTTTTGGGATACGGGAGCCAATCTGCTATACCACTTATAGTGCACTACAAAGGGCTCCTCGGAATGCCCGGGGAACTCGCCCGACGAGGGCGAGCTTCCCCAGTAGTCTATTAGCTTAACGATAAAATAGCTAAAAGAAAAACACAATGAACTTTCAAGAGCATTTTAGCCAAAATCCATAACTTTTTTTATGTTTTTGGACCTCTTGAAACACTGGTCTTGGCTGATAAAAATCCGTACACTTCATCACTGTGTATTGTGTGTTATAGAGGTGATAGTGAAGGGAAAAAAAAAAAATTGCCATTTATATTATAGATAACAATTTGTGCAGAAAATCGTGTCATTTTTTGTACAAATCTAAGAGAGTGAGAGAGAAAAGAGATTCTGGTCAGACTGATCTCAGTTTGATGCAGATATTTGTAGTCCTCAGACGTGACTGGTCTTTACATACCGGTACACCTCTAGCCGGGCTGCCTGCTTTGTAGACATGCGTTCATGGCTGCGCCACTTCGGTGATTGGAGAATTCAGAGCACCCCCTCCCCAATCTTTTTTTCGGAACCTTGATCCAGCTCTGTAGTAATAACAATAATACTAAGAAGAAGAAGAAGAAGAAGAAGAAGAAGAAGAAGAAGAAGAAGAAGAAGAAGAAGAAGAAGAAGAAGAAGAAGAAGAAGAAGAAGAAGAAGAAGAAGAAGAAGAGGAAGAAGAAGAAGAAGAGAAAGAAACAATGATGATGATGATAATGTTTTAGTATAAATAATTCTTTTGCATATAATTCAAGACATAATCTCTAATGACTAAGTGGTCACTTGGTCACATAGGACCACTAGTACTCTGTAGGCTCACTCTGTGATGCTCCATTTGATTAACTCATTATGTATTATTATTGTGCTGGGGCCTGGAAACTGAATCATAGTATTATTCAAGTTCAAGTCAAATATATTTAGCAGACCAATAATTAAGAATTTTAATAGGACTGATTTTTTCCTTATCTTGACCAATGATATTTATCATTTACAACTTTAAAATCTATAATTTACAATGTGGATCAAGTTTAGATCACGTCATAAAGATTGTTAACAATTCTTACCATTATTATCTTGGACTAGAGCTCAAAGAGAGGGTCTACCCATGCTTTTAAGTCTACTCAAAGATAAGGCTTTTTTCATTTGTGGGTCCATTTCATCAAAGTCTTAAGCCTCTATGATGATAGGTTTAATCATAAATAGGTGATTTTCAAGATATAAAGGTTACATGTTAAATTCTGGGGTTGCGTTTTAATTACGGTAGCACACGTCACGTAGATCTAGATCTACTATTTGTTTGCTTAGATCTAGTTATAAAAAATGAGCGTCTCCTTGCATAAAAGAGATCTAGATTTTAGGGAAAATTATAGGAATTAGTTTGATTTCAATTGCAGTACTAGATTTCTAGATCTAAACTGAAAATAGATCCACCAAAGAGTTAGATCTAGTCTCTAGACACAAAGTAACATAAATTGAAAATAGATTTCAAACAAGATGCAGATCTAGCTACAGTTTTTACTCATTTTTTTTAAAAATATGACACTGTTTTTAGCCTTGATTGATGGTTTTCTTTGTTGCCAGAAAATTCTTCAATATGCCCCGAAATTTCAAGATGAGTGAAGTTCATATTTGTCCTAGCCATGATTTGCTACGATTTTTTATTCTACAAGCAATAACAATGATAGGTGCTCATCGGAACTTTTGTGGTGTTACTAAAAATAAGTGTGTTTGTTTACATTTTCTTCGCCCCAGCTGGGCACTTGTCAGGGACAATTTCATACGCCGCGCCTAGTCCCAAATCTTGGGTAGATCCTAGTTGGGACCGCCCAAGCCAAAATAGAGCTTGGGCGCCGCCCAACTTTCGGACCTTTTCATGCGCACGGTCACAGATCTTAACTGTAGATGTGAACAAAAAACCGCAAAAGAATGGCATATGCAAAAAAAAAAGCCACAATCGATATGTATATCATCCAAAAAAATGACACTTGTCAGGATTTAAATCCATGTCTTTTACACGTCTCTTAGTGTGGGCATGAAATATTATCTTCATATCAATTTAAAAAGAGTCTAAAAAAATCCTTAGGTAAGAGAAAATTACTGAGAATTGATAGCGTGTCTGAGTCCGTGTTGTTTTTTTTTTTTTCTATTTATTTTTTTCAATTCTCGTAATAATCAAAGCAAAATGAATTTCCTTGTGAATAGAGTTGCGAAAACGGAGTATCCAGAATTAATATAAAAAAGCCGGCATTTATTGAAATCATAGAAAAGAAAATCTGAAAATAACTGCTCTATGTGATATATAATGTTGATGTAGGAATCTTACTTATATATGAATTATTAATATTTAAATAAAAGGAGATGTTTCAAGTCTCGCAAGAGACAGAAAAGAGGTATTATGTGACAGACTAGGACAATAGATGTTTGCTTTTTTTTTTCTTTTCTTTTTTGAATGCTTTTGAAAACTTCATGACTTGCAATACGTACGAACAGGGGAAAAAAAAAAAAAAAAAAAAAATATATATATATATATATATATACGAGGGCAGGCTGATAATTAAGTTCCGTTTGCTAATAACTAGGTCAATTTTCGTCACATCGACCTAAAATTTCATACATATACTCGCGAACCATTTTTCTAGACTTAACTATAACAACAAGTTTGTGTGACGTCATTCGTGCTCATAACGCGCAACACATGATGTGGTAGCCATGTTTATGAGACAATGGCGACTTCCAATGACCTTCTCATCAAACAGCGCTCTGTTATCGAGTTTTTGGCAGCTGAGGGATGTTCTGCTGCAAACATTCATGCAAGAATGAAGACAGTTTATGGTGAAATGTGCATTTCAGACTGTGCAGTTCGCAAATGGGTGAGAATTTTTAAAGGGGAAGACCCCACAGAGACAATTCTGCGTGATCGAAAGCGTTCGGGTAGGCCCCTTTCCGCATCGGACACGGCTCATCGAGAGAAAGTTGACTGCATGATTAGAGCTAATCGAAGGGTCAAACAAAAGGAAATTGCAGATGAAGTAGGCATTTCGAAAGAACGAGTGCACCATATCGCCACAACTGTACTGGGTTACCGAAAAGTCTCTGCCTGTTGGGTCCCAAGACAGCTCACTGTAGAGATCAAAGCGCAGAGAAAGGACATGTGTACTCAACTCTTAGAGCGTTACAATGCAGAAGGAGAAGCATTTCTGCAACGCATTGTGACTGGAGACGAATCCGGGGTCCACCACTACGATCCAGAATGTAAAGCCCAATCGATGGAGTATAGGCACAAAACTTCTCCAAGTCCAAGGAAGTTCAAGGTTGTTGCCTCTGCAAGAAAGGTCTTGTTCACCGTTTTCTGGGACATGGAGGGAGTGGTCCACATGGAATTTCTGGAGCAAGGGCAAACTGTGAACTTTGAGCGATATATTTCAACACTCCGAGCTCTCAAACTCCGACTCAGACGTATTCGGCGTGATAAGGACTCAATCCTGCAACACGACAATGCGCGCCCGCACACCAGTCGCCAAACTCAGGACGCCTTAAGGCAGCTGGAACTTACGACCCTACCTCACCCTGCATACAGCCCCGATCTTGCCCCCTCTGACTATTATTTGTTTCCCCAACTCAAGAAGTACCTGAAGGGCCATCACTATGACAATGATGAGGAAGTTATCGCAGATGTTCGCAGATGGTGCCGTGGACAGCCGTCTGAATTCTTCGCTGACGGCGTGAGCCAACTAGTGAAACGTTGGAGGCGGTGTGTTGATCGCTACGGTGACTACATCGGAAAATAGAGTGCTAAGTATGTAGCTGAGATATTAAGCTTTGGTTTGACGTATTGTTTATGTATATGCTGTGAAAAATTAAAAAGTTATGATTAAACGGAACTTAATTATCAGCCTGCCCTCGTATATATATATATATATATATATATATATATATATATATAATTATATATATATATAGTGAAAAAACACATCAATTGCGTCTTGCTTGAGAGAAACCTTTTCTCTATTTCTTCAAATTGATGAAAAAAAATTTCTATATTAACTTTTCAGGTTTTATTTTTTTTTTTTAAATAAATATAAGAAATGTAATCCGTAAAAGAACAACAATAAAAATAACAAAATTGTGCATGCCCTTTTCTGAAAGTTAGCACAGAAAATTAATTGTATCTCTAACTGAGAAAACAAGATAGATTATAATGGTTTGAAGAGCAGAAAAGTTTATTTCAGTTTTTAAAACAATGCAAAAGCCATTCCTCTGTCCAATGCCTCTATCTTCGTGCGTTTTGAACAATAATTAGAAGGAACAAAAGAGCACACACATAGTCGAAAAATGTTCAACCTTTTGTTTTTAGCGGATCACAGTAAATAGTCATACAGATGAGATAAATTCGCAATCCAGTTGCACAAATTAGGCTGACAAGTAAAACAGATAGAGTCTAACAATATTATGCTCCTAAATATAGTTTGTCTTTAGAGCAATTGATATAAAATGGTTCATTCAATTATGTAGAAAATGGTTTGGTTTGTGTATTAAGCTGTTTAATCTGAAATGGCTGGGGGTATCAAAGAAATGTAAATCACGCACAGGCTCACTTTTGTCATGCTGTGGTCTCCCCCATGCAGCCTGATGAGGCAACAGTTCGTGTTCAAAGTGGAAACTATAATACCGTCGTCAACATTGCGTAAGCAGAGATAGTTCATAGCAGATCTTTACGCGTTACAAGGGCTGACCAGGAATCCTGGATGAAATAAAGTTTACAAGGGATAACGTTCTGGCAATTAGGACATTAATTTAAAGTAAATTTAGATTTTTCTATTTAGTTCCCACAACATGGTTGAGAATATTTTTCAGATATAATATAGACAAATATGAATAGCGTTCTAATGTATCTCATGAAAGAAAAAGAAAATTATTAATACGTGTATTTTCAAAGACTTATCAATAAAAGAATTATGGAATGGAGTCTTCTTACCCTCGTTCCTACATAAAATGTTTTCCGAAAATGTAAGAGAAGTCGCACGATAGTAACTTTATTTTCAATAAGTATTGGCCACTAAAACCCTATAGGGCAATAGTAAAATCGATAGTTACATATCATAATTGTGCACTTGGACTCTTACAAAACCAGAAAAAACTAAACTAGATGCTTTCCACTGAAAACAGCATAAACAAATCCTTAATATCAAATACCGGGTAAAGTTAGCACACAAATCTCTGTATAAAAAATGCAAAGAAAAATCCGATCTCAATATTCATCCTTGAAAGCCAGTGGCGCCTGTTTGAACATAATTATTCTGAAGCGCGATATAGATATTCTAGCAAACAAAGCTATGGAGGCATTCGTTAAGGTCATAAATTTTTAGGAAAACCCATAACAACACTGCTAACAGTTATAAAAAAAAGACCTCATTCGCATATTAGCAGCGAGCTAAACTTCAAAACCTAGTATAGAAAGACCTCGACTCTTTGAGGTCAATAGCAGAATGTAGATCACAATGGTGGAGACTATCAGCGGACATCCACGAGACAGCCGAGACTATTTGAGGTCAATAGCAGAGGATAGATCACAGTCGAGGAGACTATAAGCGAACATCCGCGAGACAGCTGAGACTATTTGAGGTCAATAGCAGAGGATAGATCACAATGGAGGAGACTATCAGCGAACATCCGCGAGACAGCCGAGACTATTTGAGGTCAATAGCAGAGGATAGATCACAATGGAGGAGACTATCAGCGAACATCCGCGAGACAGCCGAGACTATTTGAGGTCAATAGCAGACGATAGATCACAGTCGAGGAGACTATAAGCGAACATCCGCGAGACAGCCGAGACTATTTGAGGTCAATAGCAGAGGATAGATCACAATGGAGGAGACTATCAGCGAACATCCGCGAGACAGCCGAGACTATTTGAGGTCAATAGCAGAGGAGAGATCACAGTCGAGGAGACTATCAGCGAACATCCGCGAGACAGCCGAGACTATTTGAGGTCAATAGCAGAGGATAGATCACAATGGAGGAGACTATCAGCGAACATCCGCGAGACAGCCGAGACTATTTGAGGTCAATAGCAGAAGATAGATCACAGTCGAGGAGACTATAAGCGAACATCCGCGAGACAGCCGAGACTATTTGAGGTCAATAGCAGAGGATAGATCACAATGGAGGAGACTATCAGCGAACATCCGCGAGACAGCTGAGACTATTTGAGGTCAATAGCAGAGGATAGATCACAATGGAGGAGACTATAAGCGGACATCCGCGAGACAGCTGAGACTATTTGAGGTCAATAGCAGAGGATAGATCACAATGGAGGAGACTATCAGCGAACATCCGCGAGACAGCTGAGACTATTTAAGGTCAATAGCAGAGGATAGATCACAATGGAGGAGACTATCAGCGAACATCCGCGAGACAGCTGAGACTATTTGAGGTCAATAGCAGAGGATAGATCACAATGGAGGAGACTATCAGCGAACATCCGCGAGACAGCCGAGACTATTTGAGGTCAATAGCAGAGGATAGATCACAATGGAGGAGACTATAAGCGAAAATCCGCGACACAGCCGAGACTATTTGAGGTCAATAGCAGAGGATAGATCACAATGGAGGAGACTATAAGCGAACATCCGCGAGACAGCTGAGACTATTTGAGGTCAATAGCAGAGGATAGATCACAATGGAGGAGACTATCAGCGAACATCCGCGAGACAGCCGAGACTATTTGAGGTCAATAGCAGAAGATAGATCACAATGGAGGAGACTATCAGTGAACATCCGCGAGACAGCTGAGACTATTTGAGGTCAATAGCAGAGGATAGATCACAATGGAGGAGACTATCAGCGAACATCCGCGAGACAGCCGAGACTATTTGAGGTCAATAGCAGAGGATAGATCACAATGGAGGAGACTATCAGCGAACATCCACGAGACAGCCGAGACTATTTGAGGTCAATAGCAGAGGATAGATCACAGTCGAGGAGACTATCAGCGAACATCCGCGAGACAGCCGAGACTATTTGAGGTCAATAGCAGAGGATAGATCACAATGGAGGAGACTATAAGCGGACATCCGCGAGACAGCCGAGACTATTTGAGGTCAATAGCAGAGGATAGATCACAATGGAGGAGACTATCAGCGGACATCCGCGAGACAGCCGAGACTATTTGAGGTCAATAGCAGAGGATAGATCACAGTCGAGGAGACTATCAGGAAACATCCACGAGACAACCGAGACTATTTGAGGTCAATAGCAGAGGATAGATCACAGTCGAGGAGACTATCAGCGAACATCCGCGAGACAGCTGAGACTATTTGAGGTCAATAGCAGAGGATAGATCACAATGGAGGAGACTATCAGCGAACATCCGCGAGACAGCCGAGACTATTTGAGGTCAATAGCAGAGGATAGATCACAGTCGAGGAGAATATCAGCGGACATCCGCGAGACAGCCGAGACTATTTGAGGTCAATAGCAGAGGATAGATCACGGTCGAGGAGACTATCAGCGAACATCCACGAGACAGCCGAGACTATTTGAGGTCAATAGCAGAGGATAGATCACAATGGAGGAGACTATCAGCGAACATCCGCGAGACAGCCGAGACTATTTGAGGTCAATAGCAGAGGATAGATCACAATAGTGGAGACTATCAGCGAACATCCGCGAGACAGCCGAGACTATTTGAGGTCAATAGCAGAGGATAGATCACAATGGTGGAGACTATCAGATAACATCCGCGAGACAGCCGAGACTATTTGAGGTCAATAGCAGAGGATAGATCACAATGGAGGAGACTATCAGCGAACATCCGCGAGACAGCCGAGACTATTTGAGGTCAATAGCAGAGGATAGATCACAATGGAGGAGACTATCAGCGGACATCCGCGAGACAGCCGAGACTATTTGAGGTCAATAGCAGAGGATAGATCACAATGGAGGAGACTATCAGCGAACATCCACGAGACAGCCGAGACTATTTGAGGTCAATAGCAGAGGATAGATCACAATGGAGGAGACTATCAGCGAACATCCACGAGACAGCCGAGACTATTTGAGGTCAATAGCAGAAGATAGATCACAATGGAGGAGACTATAAGCGAACATCCGCGAGACAGCCGAGACTATTTGAGGTCAATAGCAGAGGATAGATCACAATGGAGGAGACTATCAGCGAACATCCGCGAGACAGCCGAGACTATTTGAGGTCAATAGCAGAGGATAGATCACAATGGAGGAGACTATCAGCGAACATCCGCGAGACAGCCGAGACTATTTGAGGTCAATAGCAGAAGATAGATCACAATGGAGGAGACTATCAGCGAACATCCGCGAGACAGCCGACACTATTTGAGGTCAATAGCAGAGGATAGATCACAGTCGAGGAGACTATCAGCGAACATCCACGAGACAGCCGAGACTATTTGAGGTCAAAAGCAGAGGATAGATCACAATGGAGGAGACTATCAGCGAACATCCACGAGACAGCCGAGACTATTTGAGGTCAATAGCAGAGGATAGATCACAGTCGAGGAGACTATCAGCGAACATCCGCGAGACAGCCGAGACTATTTGAGGTCAATAGCAGAGGATAGATCACAATGGAGGAGACTATCAGCGGACATCCGCGAGACAGCCGAGACTATTTGAGGTCAATAGCAGAGGATAGATCACAATGGAGGAGACTATCAGCGGACATCCGCGAGACAGCCGAGACTATTTGAGGTCAATAGCAGAGGATAGATCACAGTCGAGGAGACTATCAGGAAACATCCACGAGACAACCGAGACTATTTGAGGTCAATAGCAGAGGATAGATCACAGTCGAGGAGACTATCAGCGAACATCCGCGAGACAGCCGAGACTATTTGAGGTCAATAGCAGAGGATAGATCACAATGGAGGAGACTATCAGCGAACATCCGCGAGACAGCCGAGACTATTTGAGGTCAATAGCAGAGGATAGATCACAGTCGAGGAGAATATCAGCGGACATCCGCGAGACAGCCGAGACTATTTGAGGTCAATAGCAGAGGATAGATCACAGTCGAGGAGACTATCAGCGAACATCCACGAGACAGCCGAGACTATTTGAGGTCAATAGCAGAGGATAGATCACAATGGAGGAGACTATCAGCGAACATCCGCGAGACAGCCGAGACTATTTGAGGTCAATAGCAGAGGATAGATCACAATGGAGGAGACTATCAGCGAACATCCGCGAGACAGCCGAGACTATTTGAGGTCAATAGCAGAGGATAGATCACAATGGAGGAGACTATCAGCGAACATCCGCGAGACAGCCGAGACTATTTGAGGTCAATAGCAGAGGATAGATCACAATGGAGGAGACTATCAGCGAACATCCACGAGACAGCCGAGACTATTTGAGGTCAATAGCAGAGGATAGATCACAATGGAGGAGACTATCAGCGAACATCCGCGAGACAGCCGAGACTATTTGAGGTCAATAGCAGAGGATAGATCACAATGGAGGAGACTATCAGCGAACATCCGCGAGACAGCCGAGACTATTTGAGGTCAATAGCAGAGGATAGATCACAATGGAGGAGACTATCAGCGAACATCCGCGAGACAGCCGAGACTATTTGAGGTCAATAGCAGAGGATAGATCACAATGGAGGAGACTATCAGCGGACATCCGCGAGACAGCCGAGACTATTTGAGGTCAATAGCAGAGGATAGATCACAGTCGAGGAGACTATCAGCAAACATCCACGAGACAACCGAGACTATTTGAGGTCAATAGCAGAGGATAGATCACAGTCGAGGAGACTATCAGCGAACATCCGCGAGACAGCCGAGACTATTTGAGGTCAATAGCAGAGGATAGATCACAATGGAGGAGACTATCAGCGAACATCCGCGAGACAGCCGAGACTATTTGAGGTCAATAGCAGAGGATAGATCACAGTCGAAGAGAATATCAGCGGACATCCGCGAGACAGCCGAGACTATTTGAGGTCAATAGCAGAGGATAGATCACAGTCGAGGAGACTATCAGCGAACATCCACGAGACAGCCGAGACTATTTGAGGTCAATAGCAGAGGATAGATCACAATGGAGGAGACTATCAGCGAACATCCGCGAGACAGCCGAGACTATTTGAGGTCAATAGCAGAGGATAGATCACAATGGTGGAGACTATCAGCGAACATCCGCGAGACAGCCGAGACTATTTGAGGTCAATAGCAGAGGATAGATCACAATGGTGGAGACTATCAGATAACATCCGCGAGACAGCCGAGACTATTTGAGGTCAATAGCAGAGGATAGATCACAATGGAGGAGACTATCAGCGAACATCCGCGAGACAGCCGAGACTATTTGAGGTCAATAGCAGAGGATAGATCACAATGGAGGAGACTATCAGCGAACATCCGCGAGACAGCCGAGACTATTTGAGGTCAATAGCAGAGGATAGATCACAATGGAGGAGACTATCAGCGAACATCCGCGAGACAGCCGAGACTATTTGAGGTCAATAGCAGAGGATAGATCACAATGGAGGAGACTATCAGCGAACATCCGCGAGACAGCCGAGACTATTTGAGGTCAATAGCAGAGGATAGATCACAATGGAGGAGACTATCAGCGGACATCCGCGAGACAGCCGAGACTATTTGAGGTCAATAGCAGAGGATAGATCACAGTCGAGGAGACTATCAGCGAACATCCGCGAGACAGCCGAGACTATTTGAGGTCAATAGCAGAGGATAGATCACAATGGAGGAGACTATCAGCGAACATCCGCGAGACAGCCGAGACTATTTGAGGTCAATAGCAGAAGATAGATCACAATGGAGGAGACTATCAGCGAACATCCGCGAGACAGCCGAGACTATTTGAGGTCAATAGCAGAGGATAGATCACAATGGAGGAGACTATCAGCGAACATCCGCGAGACAGCCGAGACTATTTGAGGTCAATAGCAGAGGATAGATCACAATGGAGGAGACTATCAGCGAACATCCGCGAGACAGCCGAGACTATTTGAGGTCAATAGCAGAGGATAGATCACAATCGAGGAGACTATCAGCGAACATCCGCGAGACAGCCGAGACTATTTGAGGTCAATAGCAGAAGATAGATCACAATGGAGGAGACTATCAGCGGACATCCGCGAGACAGCCGAGACTATTTGAGGTCAATAGCAGAGGATAGATCACAATGGAGGAGACTATCAGCGGACATCCGCGAGACAGTCGAGACTATTTGAGGTCAATAGCAGAGGATAGATCACAATGGAGGAGACTATCAGCGAACATCCGCGAGACAGCCGAGACTATTTGAGGTCAATAGCAGAGGATAGATCACAATGGAGGAGACTATCAGCGAACATCCGCGAGACAGCCGAGACTATTTGAGGTCAATAGCAGAAGATAGATCACAATGGAGGAGACTATCAGCGAACATCCACGAGACAGCCGAGACTATTTGAGGTCAATAGCAGAAGATAGATCACAATGGAGGAGACTATCAGCGAACATCCGCGAGACAGCCGAGACTATTTGAGGTCAATAGCAGAGGATAGATCACAATGGAGGAGACTATCAGCGAACATCCACGAGACAGCCGAGACTATTTGAGGTCAAAAGCAGAGGATAGATCACAATGGAGGAGACTATCAGCGAACATCCACGAGACAGCCGAGACTATTTGAGGTCAATAGCAGAGGATAGATCACAGTCGAGGAGACTATCAGCGAACATCCGCGAGACAGCCGAGACTATTTGAGGTCAATAGCAGAAGATAGATCACAATGGAGGAGACTATCAGCGGACATCCGCGAGACAGCCGAGACTATTTGAGGTCAATAGCAGAGGATAGATCACAATGGAGGAGACTATCAGCGGACATCCGCGAGACAGCCGAGACTATTTGAGGTCAATAGCAGAGGATAGATCACAGTCGAGGAGACTATCAGCGAACATCCACGAGACAGCCGAGACTATTTGAGGTCAATAGCAGAGGATAGATCACAGTCGAGGAGACTATCAGCGAACATCCGCGAGACAGCCGAGACTATTTGAGGTCAATAGCAGAGGATAGATCACAATGGAGGAGACTATCAGCGAACATCCGCGAGACAGCCGAGACTATTTGAGGTCAATAGCAGAGGATAGATCACAGTCGAGGAGAATATCAGCGGACATCCGCGAGACAGCCGAGACTATTTGAGGTCAATAGCAGAGGATAGATCACAGTCGAGGAGACTATCAGCGAACATCCACGAGACAGCCGAGACTATTTGAGGTCAATAGCAGAGGATAGATCACAATGGAGGAGACTATCAGCGAACATCCGCGAGACAGCCGAGACTATTTGAGGTCAATAGCAGAGGATAGATCACAATAGTGGAGACTATCAGCGAACATCCGCGAGACAGCCGAGACTATTTGAGGTCAATAGCAGAGGATAGATCACAATGGTGGAGACTATCAGATAACATCCGCGAGACAGCCGAGACTATTTGAGGTCAATAGCAGAGGATAGATCACAATGGAGGAGACTATCAGCGAACATCCGCGAGACAGCCGAGACTATTTGAGGTCAATAGCAGAGGATAGATCACAATGGAGGAGACTATCAGCGGACATCCGCGAGACAGCCGAGACTATTTGAGGTCAATAGCAGAGGATAGATCACAATGGAGGAGACTATCAGCGAACATCCGCGAGACAGCCGAGACTATTTGAGGTCAATAGCAGAGGATAGATCACAATGGAGGAGACTATCAGCGAACATCCACGAGACAGCCGAGACTATTTGAGGTCAATAGCAGAGGATAGATCACAATGGAGGAGACTATCAGCGAACATCCGCGAGACAGCCGAGACTATTTGAGGTCAATAGCAGAGGATAGATCACAATGGAGGAGACTATCAGCGAACATCCACGAGACAGCCGAGACTATTTGAGGTCAATAGCAGAGGATAGATCACAATGGAGGAGACTATCAGCGAACATCCGCGAGACAGCCGAGACTATTTGAGGTCAATAGCAGAGGATAGATCACAATGGAGGAGACTATAAGCGGACATCCGCGAGACAGCTGAGACTATTTGAGGTCAATAGCAGAGGATAGATCACAGTCGAGGAGACTATCAGCGAACATCCGCGAGACAGCCGAGACTATTTGAGGTCAATAGCAGAGGATAGATCACAATGGAGGAGACTATCAGCGGACATCCGCGAGACAGCCGAGACTATTTGAGGTCAATAGCAGAGGATAGATCACAATGGAGGAGACTATCAGCGGACATCCGCGAGACAGCCGAGACTATTTGAGGTCAATAGCAGAGGATAGATCACAGTCGAGGAGACTATCAGCGAACATCCGCGAGACAGCCGAGACTATTTGAGGTCAATAGCAGAGGATAGATCACAGTCGAGGAGACTATCAGCGAACATCCGCGAGATAGCCGAGACTATTTGAGGTCAATAGCAGAAGATAGATCACAATGGAGGAGACTATCAGCGAACATCCACGAGACAGCCGAGACTATTTGAGGTCAATAGCAGAAGATAGATCACAATGGAGGAGACTATCAGCGAACATCCGCGAGACAGCCGAGACTATTTGAGGTCAATAGCAGAGGATAGATCACAATGGAGGAGACTATCAACGAACATCCGCGAGACAGCCGAGACTATTTGAGGTCAATAGCAGAGGATAGATCACAATGGAGGAGACTATCATCGAACATCCACGAGACAGCCGAGACTATTTGAGGTCAGTAGCAGAGGATAGATCACAATGGAGGAGACTATCAGCGAACATCCGCGAGACAGACGAGACTATTTGAGGTCAATAGCAGAGGATAGATCACAATGGAGGAGACTATAAGCGGACATCCGCGAGACAGCTGAGACTATTTGAGGTCAATAGCAGAGGATAGATCACAGTCGAGGAGACTATAAGCGAACATCCGCGAGACAGCCGAGACTATTTGAGGTCAATAGCAGAAGATAGATCACAATGGAGGAGACTATCAGCGGACATCCGCGAGACAGCCGAGACTATTTGAGGTCAATAGCAGAGGATAGATCACAATGGAGGAGACTATCAGCGGACATCCGCGAGACAGTCGAGACTATTTGAGGTCAATAGCAGAGGATAGATCACAGTCGAGGAGACTATCAGCGAACATCCGCGAGACAGCCGAGACTATTTGAGGTCAATAGCAGAGGATAGATCACAGTCGAGGAGACTATCAGCGAACATCCGCGAGACAGCCGAGACTATTTGAGGTCAATAGCAGAAGATAGATCACAATGGAGGAGACTATCAGCGAACATCCACGAGACAGCCGAGACTATTTGAGGTCAATAGCAGAAGATAGATCACAATGGAGGAGACTATCAGCGAACATCGCAGAGACATTGAAATGGAGACTATTTGAGGTCAATAGCAGAGGATAGATCAGTCGAGGAGACTATCAGCGAACATCCACGAGACAGCCGAGACTATTTGAGGTCAATAGCAGAAGATAGATCACAATGGAGGAGACTATCAGCGAACATCCGCGAGACAGCCGAGACTATTTGAGGTCAATAGCAGAGGATAGATCACAATGGTGGAGACTATCAGATAACATCCGCGAGACAGCCGAGACTATTTGAGGTCAATAGCAGAGGATAGATCACAATGGAGGAGACTATCAGCGAACATCCGCGAGACAGCCGAGACTATTTGAGGTCAATAGCAGAGGATAGATCACAATGGAGGAGACTATCAGCGAACATCCGCGAGACAGCCGAGACTATTTGAGGTCAATAGCAGAGGATAGATCACAATGGAGGAGACTATCAGCGAACATCCGCGAGACAGCCGAGACTATTTGAGGTCAATAGCAGAAGGATAGATCACAATGGAGGAGACTATAAGCAGACATCCGCGAGACAGTTGAGACTATTTCAGGTCAATAGCAGAGGATAGATCACAGTCGAGGAGACTATCAGCGAGGCATCATCCGCGAGACAGCGCCGTGAGACTATTTGAGGTCGAATAGCAGAGAGATAGATCACAATGGAGGAGACTATCAGCGAACAATCCGCGAGACAGCCGAGACCTTCCTTTCTTCGATTATTTGAGGTCAATAGCAGAGGATAGATCACTGATGGAGGAGACTATCAGCGGACATCCGCGAGACAGCCGAGACTATTTGAGGTCAATAGCAGCGAGAGATAGATCACAGTCGAGGAGACTATCAGCGAACATCCGCGAAGACAGCCGAGACTGGCCATTTGAGGTCAATAGCAGAGGATAGATCACAGTCGAGGGGAGACTATCAGCGAACATCCGCGAGACAGCCGAAGTGGCTGAGGTCAATAGCGAAGGATAGATCACAATGGAGACTATCAGCAGGAGCATCCCGCGAGACAGCCGAGACTATTTGAGCCGTCAATAGCAGAAGGATAGATCACAGTCGAGGAGACTATCAGCGAACATCCCACGAGACAGCCGAGACTGCTTGAGGTCAATAGCAGAGGATAGATCACAATGGAGGAGACTATCAGCGAACATCCGCGAGACAGCCGAGACTATTTGAGGTCAATAGGTATATAGCAGAGGATAGATCACAATAATGGAGGAGACTACCGGGCGAACATCCATGAGACATTGAGACTAGCCGCATTATTTGAGGTCAATAGCAGAGGATAGATCACAATGGAGGAGACTATCAGCGAACATCCGCGAGACAGCCGAGACT
>JAWDGP010006126.1:0-2500 GCA_033675545.1 Elysia crispata
CTGTCTCTCCGCATGTATTTTGTCCCGCTATCTCTATCCGTGTCTCTCTGTGCACGTGTTTCCTACATCTCTAACAGTCTCTCTAGCTCTCTCTCTTTCTTTCACTCTCATCCCTCTTGCTGTGTCTCTGTCCCTCATTGTATCTTTGCCCTCTCCCTTCCCCACTTTTCTATTTCTCTCTCTCTCTCTCTCTCTCTCTCTCTCTCTCTCTCTCTCTCTCTCTCTCTCTCTCTCTCTCTCTCTCTCTCTCTCTCCTCTCGCTGTCTGTCTCGCTCTTTCTCTCCCCCCCTCCCTTTCTCTGTCTCTCTCTCTTCCTCTCTTTCTCCCTCTCTCTCTCTTTCTCTCTCTCTCTCTCTCTCTCTCTCTCTCTCTCTCTCTCTCTCTCTCTCTCTCTCTCTCTCTCTCCTGCCTCTAACGCCACAAATGCAAACAAAAAACCTCTGGCTCAAAAACTGGAAAGCTCCTCAGCTTGATTCCTGTGACATAACATTAGAGCTTTTGTTTGGTCTGCTAATACTGCAATCCCTTCTGGCTGTGCTTAATCTTTGCCCTTTTGTTCCTAATTCACGGGCATTGTAGCTCTTTTTTGTTTTGCTTTTGTTCTGGTTGGTCCTTATTTGCTGTTTGTTAAGATATTCCACATTCTTCTCATACCTCCCTCTTGAACGGACATTTTTTTATGTTTAGCAAATAGCTTGGAAGCAAAAAGGACTTGTATTTGTATAGTTTACGAGAGAATAATTATGACATTCAAAAAGACACGTCAAAGCATGCCAATCTGAAATGCTAACAGCCCTAAAAATGCTTTTCCCCGCTCTTTTTTTTTTCAATTAAAAAAAATAGTAGCAAAACGGGAAAAAATAAGATTTATCCAAATATGATCTTTTCATAAAAATCTTTTGTCCTGTGGGTTGCTATATTCCCAGAATAATGGGAACTGTTGTATTTAACAGAATAGAATATTTGTCATTCAATAAGATAATCATGTAGAGAAATAACAATAAAAAGTTTTTGAGTTCTCAAAATATTTCATTTTTTTTTTAATTCTCACAATCAAACGTGGCAAGCAAAACAACAAGCTTAATCCATATACATTCTTTTCATAAAACTCATTTGTCCGTACATTATTTTAACTCGTAGAATAATAGAAACTGTTGTAAATTTGTCCTTCAAAAAAAAAAAAAAAAAAAAATCATATAGAGAAACATCAATCTAAAATTCTTTGAGTCCTCACAAAAAAATTGTTTTTGACTTTTCAGAATAGAAAAGTGGTAAACCAAAAAAACAGCTCCATTCAAATACATTCTTTTCATAGACCTCTCTTATACGTGCATTGTCTTATTCGTAGAGTAGCAGAAATTGTTGAGTTAAAACAATAGGATATTTTGTCTTACAAAAATGCATGTACAGACTTACTTATAATTGTGAAAAATCTTTGACACTTCAAAATCTTTTTTCCCCTTTATTTTTTTTTTTTACCTTTCTTTGTTTAGAATCAAAAGGTTGTAGACACAAAACGACCTTTGTTTAATTGTATTTCTGCTGTTATTCCACTGAACGTAACTGAAAACAAAACAAAACATGTCAAAGACTAGATGTTTTATCGAATTCTTCGGGTTTTCCCTAATTCATTCTCGCCACGCACAAACACAAAAGACTTAGAAGTGTTGGAAAATACTTAAAAAAAAAAAAAAAAAAAAACTAAACCAAATTTTAAAAAAAACCAAAATACTATTCGTTATTTGTTCTTCATAACAGTACACGATTCCCCAACTTGATCTTGCTCAAAAATGCTCTTTGGTAAAATATGTTTGAAGCAAATAGAAAAGACGTTTGTTGATCTTGATCAAAAATGTTCTTTGGTAAAATATGTTTGAAGTAAATAAGAAAAGACGTTTGTTGATCTTGATCAAAAATGTTCTTTGGTAAAATATGTTTGAAGCAAATAAGAAAAGACGTTTGTTGATCTTGATCAAAAATGTTCTTTGGTAAAATATGTTTGAAGCAAATAAGAAAAGACGTTTGTTGATCTTGATCAAAAATGTTCTTTGGTAAAATATGTTTGAAGCAAATAGGAAAAGACGTTTGTTGATCTTGATCAAAAATGTTCTTTGGTAAAATATGTTTGAAGCAAATAAGAAAAGACGTTTGTTGATCTTGATCAAAAATGTTCTTTGGTAAAATATGTTTGCAGGAAATAAGAAAAGACGTTTGTTGATCTTGATCAAAAATGTTCTTTGGTAAAATATGTTTGAAGCAAATAAGAAAAGACGTTTGTTGATCTTGATCAAAAATGTTGTTTGGTAAAATATGTTTGCAGGAAATAAGAAAAGACGTTTGATATACAATTCTTAGCAATTGCTGTAACGTTCACGTGGAAAAAAATAGGAATACATGTATAATAATGTTTGTTGGGCTGAGAGGGCATGTCAAAATGTTGAATACAAGGGGACAGAGCTGACTGCAGAAAAGTTTTTTTCTTTTTATTTGGAGATTTAAA
>JAWDGP010006126.1:7500-17500 GCA_033675545.1 Elysia crispata
TGTCTTTTTTTATGTTGATGGGCATGTTAATTTTGAATTTCCCCAAGAGGGATGAATAGAGTAAATCTTATTTTTCTTATCTTGTTTTATGCACCGACCAAGACACGTGGATTATTTTTTCTTCTCCTTTATCGTCCCCTAAGTTGCGCCAAGAATGTTCCACCAAAAAAGAAGTTTAAGCTTAGATTAATTGATTAATTGATTGATTGATTGATTGATTGATTGATTGATTAATTGGTTGTTAAAGTGAGTGTTTTTTCAATCGCAGTCTACCACTAACGGAGGTCCCACGGCTTGTCATGGCAGAAGTGAGAGTATCAGTGCTATTCTAAGTGGTGACAGGAGGAGAGGCTGATCTGAGAGAAACGAAAGACGGCCAAAAAAAGAAGAAAAGAGGTAAAAAAAAAAACAAAAAACGATGGGGGAAAGGGGGGGGGGGAGGGAGTGTATAATCGGATATCGCGAGTGCAGACAGCCACAGATCTGAGCTTCGATAATCGGATGTTTTCGGATTTTTCTCTCTTTTTCACCTTCTTTTTTTTTTTTTATGTTTTGATTTAGTTTTGTTTTGGTCTTTTGCATTTTGTCTCCCAAGGCTCAGAAATTACATCACCTTCACAAAAAATTTGGACAGGAGGAAAACAAAACAAAGCAAAACGAAACAAAACATCGTTATTATTTTTTTTTTTTTTGTGAACTCTAAAAATAGTGCTGAGTTTCTCAAAGCTGTGTTTTATAGACTCAAAGGGGATTTTCTTCCAGGCACCGTTTATGGTGGTCTGGAATATTGAATGAATAGAATTTTGGGCTAACTCAGCCAATCAGTTACGTACTCTTTTTTTCTTTTATCTCCCTACCTCTTTCCTTCTCTCACTTTCTCCATTTCTCTCTCTCTCTATCTCTCCCTCCCTCTGTCTGTCTGTCTGTCTGTCTCTCTCTCTCTGTCTGTCTGTCTGTCTGTCTCTCTCCCTCTACAAAATACCCGAAGCAAAGACAGACTAATTCTAAAAGTAATTAGAATAGTTAACTGATTTTGTCAAATCCAAATCTATTTACATATTTTTTTTTTTTTTGCACAATTGCGCCGCTAAGAATTCCTGCAAGGCTGTGCACTTTTATGCACTTAATGCGAAAATTCACAGCTTTCTAATAAGCGTTTAAAAGGATCTAAAAATAGATTGAGAAATAAGGCGATTTCCTTTATTATTTTACTCCATATAAGCTGCTTAAAGTAATAGTAAGGCCTACCTTCTGCGCTTGGGAAATCCGTTTTCCATGACGTCCTTCGAATACCGATATATTAATAATCAAACAATTATGACGCCATCCAATGAATTACAGTTCATAGAATCATGGACTCGATTCTATTTTTTTTGGGTATTATTGGTATTGTTCGATTCCACCCACAGAGGGAATTTCGAGTCTCTTAGACATGCATTGACTTTTTCGCCGGTTTACAGTTTGAAACGATTAAGATAACACATCTAGGTAAAACCAGACACAGAGATGTACAATATTAATCTATTTATTATCTATCTCGTTATCTATTTATATGTTTATATATCTATATGTCTTACTATCTGTCTGTCTGTCTATCGATCTATCCATCTATCTATCTATCAATCTGTCAATCTATCCATTTATCTATCTATCTATCTATCTATCTATCTATCTATCTATCTATCTATCTATCTATCTATCTATCTATCAATCTGTCAACCTATCTATATATCATAGTTGAGCACTCTGAACAATAAAATGTTATCTATCTTTCTATCTATCCATCTACCTATCTATGCAACTATTTTTTTCCTATATCTCTTCCTTTAGAAACTAGGTGTTCTACGAACGCAATACACATCTTTTTTTTAATTAACTTTTTTTTTCTTATCATACCGCCAACAGGCTCTATCTAAACATTTTCCTGAAAACACTGCTAAAATGTTAAACAAGATCATGTTTTACCATCTCGAGCCCTCGACAAACAGATCACTGATCGGAAAACAGCTCGGGCACAACATCAAACCAGGAATAAAGTAGACCAAACACACTCAGTAGCAAATCTCGCCATTTAGATTAAACGTCAAGATAGCCACAAATTACATATATATATATATATATATATATATATATATATATATATATATATATAAAGAAAAAAAACCGCTAACAAGTAAGGAAATCAACTAATTCTGTACTTGTCCAATCTTTTTTCTTAGAGCCTTTTAAACATTTATTAGAAAGCTGTGAATTTTCGCATTAAGTGCATAAAAGTGCACTGCCTTGCGGGAATTCTTAGCCGCGCAGTTATTTAAACCTATATGATTAATGATGTATTTTTAAAAAAAAAATCAGTCCATAGATTTGGATTTCACATAACTCTTTAACTCTTCCTCTTTATAGAATTTCAATCAGTGTTTAGCAGAATTTTTAGATAGCGCGGGACTGTACAGAATTAGATGATCTTTCTATACATTGGAAAAGTCTAGAAATTTGGACAGTACGTGATCTGGTAAAGACTGGTCAGTTTGACCACTTCAAATCACCAAAACTGGCTGATCGCACAATGCCTACCTCCCGCGTTGTGTGTGGAGCGAAGATTAATAATTATCGGAATATAATTTTTCATGACCACTGGATAAATTATATAAATTAGATATCGGAATAAAACATTTCATGACCACTAGATAAATTATATAGATTAGATATCGGAATAAAACTTTTCATGACCACGAGATAAATTATATAGATTAGATATTGGAATAAAGCTTTTCATGACCACTAGATAAATTAGATATCGGAATATAATTTTCATGACCACTAGATAAATTATATAGATGGGATATCGGAATAAAACTTTTCATCACCACTAGATAGATGAGATATCGGAATAAAACTTTCCATGACCACTAGATAAATTAGATATCGGAGTATAACTTTTCATGACCACTAGATAAATTATATCGATGAGATATCGGAATTTAACTTTTTATGACCACTAGAAATAAATTAGATATCGGAACACAATTTTTCATGATCACAAGGATACAAAACCACAAGATTGGGAAACAATGAAAAAAATATCCTTTTGCGTTTTATGGAAATCATATCCTTCATCGGATACCTTTGTTAAAGAGAATGAAGTTCAAGTCAATATCTAAGAAATTTGTGACATTATTTTTTGGCGAGACAAAGATTTGAGCAAGTTGTACCCGAAGATTTACAACCAAGAAAAACTAGAGCTCTTCACAATAAAGAGAATGAAGTTGAACTCAATATCTAGGAAATAATTTGTGCCCTTTAAAAATTTTAATTTGCGAAACAAAGACCTGATCATGCACTTAGGTGCTCAAAGATTTACAACTTGACCAAGAAGTCTAGAGCTCTTCAGACGAAATTCCCGAAGAATGAAAATAATTCTATGGCGTCTCTAATCTCAACTCTTGAACAACCCACTCCACAGAACAAAATGGCTGTCCAAGATCCGTTCTCCCTCTCGAGTAAATGTCAACAAACTGAACAAGTTCCTGCCTTGTTGGGAAATTTATGACATATGTCTCTGGACCGAAGAAATGTCGAGAAAGAATTGAAGAAGTCCATTTCATCGACAACTTCCTATAGCCACCACTTGCGTCTCTCAGACCACCAGCTTTTTATTTCGAGCAAGAAGTCGGCACTAAAGAACTCTTTTATGGCGGAGTTAGAGAGGTGTCACATTACTTAAAGTCCCGATCTGAAAAATTCATTAGAATGCCAGAGACAAATGATAAAAACCTGGATTATATTAGGATATACACAACTTACAGCAGTGGATAGAAATACTTTGAGTATGTGTCTAGATCCAGCTGTGATAGGCTGTAAAACTAGAGATCGAGAGGCAATCTCCAGCCGTAGACTTTGTTTACTAAGATCTAGATTGACGTGATAAAGCAGATTGTAAGTGATTCTGGGTAGTTCATTTAAAGACATTCTTCATCTGCTTTATGTATTATACTG
The DNA here is from genome assembly GCA_033675545.1 of Elysia crispata. NCBI lineage: Eukaryota > Metazoa > Mollusca > Gastropoda > Plakobranchidae > Elysia > Elysia crispata. The sequence continues at coordinate 11,497 of JAWDGP010006126.1, forward strand.
CTGTTATAAAACAGACATGGTGGAAGCGTCTTATAACCAACATCGAAAAAAACAACAAAAATCTGCCTTTGCTTTTTGGTACGATTCGGGTTTTCCCTATTCAAGTTGCGAGTCATTTTGAAAGATTTAGATCTAGTAAATATTTTTGATGTGAGACTCCTGTTTTATCCTCCCCCCTCCCCCTAAAGAAACGTACTTTTCAGAAGCGCAGATTTGATTAGTCTAAATTCAAGGCAAAATGGAAGAAACTAAATCTAGCCTGAAACAATACAAAAATCACAGATAATTTTGTACTTTCCTAATCTGTTTAAAGACCATTTTAAATTCTTACTAAAAAATTATGAAATGGTGCAAAATAGTACGTACAGGTGCACTGCCTTGCTGGAATTCTTAGAAGCCAAATTATTTGAACCTTAATGATATTGAACAGTTATGTGAAAGAACATTTAGATTTTACAAAGTTGGCTTACTTTTTTTTTTTTTTTATAAATAAATAAACTTCTGACGCTAAGGTGAAAACAAAATTGAAAGCTGCATTCTAAAGTATTTTTTTTTTAAAATGGATAATTTTTCTTTCCTCTTTTTTTTTTTTTATCTCCCTCAGCAGTTTATTTATTTATTTATTTATTTATTTATTTTTTAGGTATCGCTGTTCTATTGAGCCACAGTTAATTCTGTTTACCAGCTCAAAGTCAGGTTGGCTTAAACCAGGCAGCACTGAAATAAAGCTGCCATCAATACCATAATACCGCAATACCACAATACATTAACACCACAATACCACAATGCCTCAGCACCACAATACCAAACTTAATACATAATACGGATGAATGGCCCGGGCGGAAGGCTAAAATGAACTTGAGGCGAATTGAAATGAAATGGAATGAAATGAAAATGAGTTTATGAACTTTGAGTTTCTCTAGGGCTGCCCCGTCTGGAGCGATGAATGAAAATCTTCTCGTCTAAATCGATAAACGCAAAACTCTATTATGAAGTAACCCTGCCTCTAGTCTGTCTAGACGTGTAATGAAGAGATTATTGGGGGAAACTTCATTACCCACTGCAAAAACCCGACGTATGGAAAACCAACATCAGAGGACGAGAGGGGAAAAGACAGAAAACTTGGATAATAAATTTACTTTGTGAAAGGATATTTTTTAAAAAACGGGTTTTAGAAGGAAAGTGACATGAGTTAAGCCATTATTTAAATTGTTTAATCTTGTTTGAACGGTCAGTTCACTGATATAGCTTATCCACTTTAAGATTTTGGAAGCTACATTAAGGGTCTTTAAAACAAAGGTTTCAAAAGAAAAATTAATTTATATGAGGTAAGCCGATTTTTACAATATTTGATCTTGTTTGAAAGGTTAGTTGTCTGATATAGCCCATCAAGATGTTAGAGGCTACATTAAGAGTCTTTAAAACAAAGGTTTCAGAAGAAAATTTACACGAGGTAAGCCGCTTTTCAAATTGTTTAATCTTGTTTGAATGGTTAATAGACTGATATAGCCCATCCACCTCAAGATGTTAGGGGCTACATTAAGAGTCTTTTAAAAACAAAGGTTTTCAGACGAAAAGCTACATGACAGAAGCCGGGTGTTACATTATTTAATCTTGTTTGATAATTTATAACTCGTCCACTTCAATATTCCATCCCAGGCCGTGCGTGAAAGGTTTGAGAGACTACAGCAGACGCGCGCTCTGCACCTCTACAGCAGACGCGCGCGCTCTGCACCTCTACAGCAGACGCGCGCGCTCTGCATCTCTACAGCAGACGCGCGCGCTCTGCACCTCTACAGCAGACGCGCGCGCTCTGTATCTCTACAGCAGACGCGCGCGCTCTGCACCTCTACAGCAGACGCGCGCGCTCTGCATCTCTACAGCAGACGCGCGCGCTCTGCACCTCTACAGCAGACGCGCGCGCTCTGCACCTCTACAGCAGACGCGCGCGCTCTGCACCTCTACAGCAGACGCGCGCGCTCTGCACCTCTACAGCAGACGCGCGCGCTCTGCATCTCTACAGCAGACGCGCGCGCTCTGCACCTCTACAGCAGACGCGCGCGCTCTGCATCTCTACAGCAGACGCGCGCGCTCTGCATCTCTACAGCAGACGCGCGCGCTCTGCACCTCTACAGCAGCGGAGAAAGTCACAAGAAAAGGCGATAAGTATGGAGACGCTGGTTCGAACTCGCCACCTCTAAATATACACGGTAGACTTTATCTACAAATCTACTTTATCACAAACACACATACACACACAAACACACATACACTCACAAACACACATACACACACACAAACACACAAGTGAAACAGCCAAACGTGCCCCCTGAATAAGAGAAACTGAAAATCAAAATCCTAATTTTTTTTTTGAATAATCAATACAAATCTTTTTGACCGTTCACCGTTCATGTAGGTTTAGATAAATGCAGCTATGAATTCCCACAAGGAAATGCGCACCTTTTTTTTTTAGTGAATTCCTTGCTTTATTTTTAAAAGTTTAAAAGGATCTAAACGTAAATTAGGAAAGTACACATTTAGCTGATTTCCCATTTTGTGGTTTCTACCTCTGCACCATAGCCCTTATACTGCACAATGGCCTGTAGATCTAGATCTGGTTTGTGACACACAGTAGTATAATCTTTCAGGAGATATCGAGTTGTTGGGAGCTTTCATAGAGTATATATATGTAGTAGATAAATCTCTCTCTCTCTCTCTCTCTCTCTCTCTCTCTCTCTCTCTCTCTCTCTCTCTCTCTTTCTCTTTTATCTTCAACGTAATTATAAATGTCCCTGTATATAGATGGTTTATCTATATTATATCAACTAGATTGTGAGTTTGGTAGAAGCAACTTTGTCTCTCTCTCTCTCTCTGTCTACCTCTCTCTCTCTCTCTCTCTCTCTCTCTCTCTCTCTCTCTCTCTCTCTCTCCATATCTCTTACTCTCTCTCTCCTCTTTAATATAATTGTCATTGTATAAGAATGCTTTATTTAAATCTTATCAGCTAGAATGCATATTTGGTAGAAGCATCTCTCTCTCTCTCTCTCTCTCTCTCTCTCTCTCTCTGAATCCTTGACTGAAATACCCTGATTCTTTTATCAGTAAGTTTATCTCTAACCTATCTTTGAACTCGATACTGTGAGAATGATAGAGTTACCCTGAACCTCACCTAAACCTGTCCCAAGTCTTTACTAACCCTGACGACTTTAAGCCTGGCTTCAGAAAGTTTTCAAACACTATTTGCACAAACGTCGAATCGATGGTGGTCGAGGGATAAAACGCGCGTCTTAAGCTCTATAAGGAACTGAAATAGTGGGTTTGAACCTAATATTTTTTAACTCTAGGAACATCATTATCACATCTCCCTAGTCCGACTGTTATTTGTGATACTAGCTTAGTGCGATAGTCAAGGTCTCCGGTATGTCTTTGTATAGCGGACTAACTATGGCAGTTTTTTGTGATACTAGCTTAGTGCGATAGTCAAGGTCTCCGGTATGTCTTTGTATAGCGGACTAACTATGACAGTTTTTTGTGATACTAGCTTAGTGCGATAGTCAAGGTCTCCGGTATGTCTTTGTATAGCGGACTAACTGTGACATTAAAAAACATTTTTTTTACATTGTGTCAAACTAGGGTTAGAACGCCCGCTCTGACATCCGAAGAGACATCTCTTGTGAGCGATTCTAACACTGTCGATAGGGAAAGTAATAGAACAAATTTCTTTTTCAGTTCCGCCCTGATCGACAGAAGATATGCAGTAATAGTTTGAGGTCCCTTTGGTGAGGACAAGCTATATCAACATTCAAACTGTGAAATAACTACCCTTGCTGCCTTATATAATACGAAAATTTATTTCACTCTATTTTCTGAAAGAAAATCTTTAATATTTCCAAGAAAAGTAAAATCATAAAGTTGAGGTAGCTAATGGCTCATTCTGTATACTAACACAACTGTATAACAAAGTTGAGCTAAATCTCTAGATACGCTTTGGAATAAGTTTACCGATAACTCTATAACATGAACGAACTAAGGTAATCATAAGATACGCTTTTGAATAAATTTACCAAAACTCTATAACATTAACGAACTAAAGTAATCATAGGATACGCTTTTGAATAAATGTATAAATCAACTTCACAACACAGATCAACTGTATCTGGAGAGCTACACTTTCGCATTGATTTACTTACAACTTATTAACAAAATGCGCTACACCACAAGATACGCTATATAAAATATCTAAATAGAAGATCTATTGTTTTGTGATATAAGTCAATTTCTACTGAATGAAGATAGAAAAAGAATATTTCATTTTCTTTCACAATTTCCACTGGCAATATCAAATTAACTGGCTCCTATAGAAATCACTGACACTGACTAGCAAGAGAGTATGACAAGAGATAACTGACAAAACTTCGTTTCCACCAACAGCCTTTTTATACCGACCTTCTGAGAATATCGCGGTATCGAGTCGTGGTTTGTTTTTTTTTCTACGGATATTTTTAGAATATTGATGATAATGTTATCCGATTACCAGAATCGGGTCCCAAAAATCGCTTTATCCGTGTCAGCTGAGTCGGTCGCATTGCGTCACAGATCTCTAGCTATTTTTTCCTCCTCCTCTTCTTCTTCTTCTTTTTTCAACTGTTTGCTTTTTTGTCTTTTGTTCTATAGAATACTTTTTCCAAGGAAATTTTTTAAAGTTCTGACAATCTTTATTAAACTGGTATCGAAAGTAAATTATGTATATATATAGTTTGAAGATAAGTTGGAATAATTGATAAGAGTGATAAGACACCAGTGTCGTATGAAGAGAATTTAAGGTAAGATCTTCTCTCTCTCTCTCTCTCTCTCTCTCTCTCTCTCTCTCTATATATATATATATATATATATATATATATATATATATGTGTGTGCGTGTGTGTGTATGTATATTTTGAAAACTTAGTTCGAACAATTAATAAGAGTGCTCTTTTCCTGTGGTAGCTTTCCATAAGGTAAGATCGTCTAACACTATATATGAATATAATTATATTGATTGGCTTGTAATTAGTTCTGTCTTTATTCATTTGAGCTAAAAGTACACCTTTTATTGGCCTATAGCGTGTGAAGATAAACCAACCAAGTTGATAACAATGATGACGTCAGAGCGTTGTAGGCAGTACGAGTTACTCCCCCGTTTTCATTGTTATTGATTTGTTTGTTTGCTTGTTTGCATGTTTGTTTGTTTGTTTGTTTGTTTGTTTTTTTTTTAAGATCAACTAAAAGTACTAAAACTGGAAGCAATAGCAAATATCGATACATCTTTTTTTATTATTTTTATTTTATTTCATTATTACCTTTTATATTTTTATTTTATTTCATTATTACCTTTTATATTTTTATTTTATTTCATTATTACCTTTTATATTTTTAGTATGCAAGGGAAATAGGAATAGTTAATCAATTTTGTAAAAACAATATCTACAGTTTCTTTTAAAACATCCATTATCATGTAGGTTTAAATAACTGCGCGGCTAAGAATTCCCGCAAGGCAGTGCACTTTTACGAACTTAACGCAAAAATTCGCAGTTTTTAATAAGCGTTTACAAAGATCTAAAAACAGATTGGGGAAAGTACAGAATAAGTCGATTTTCTTTTATTGAAATAATATCTCTCGAAAAAAAGTTTAATTAACCATAGAGACCGCGGGATTTCCCGATGATCGAATGATAAACCAAGCGATAAAATTAACACAAAAAATTAATAAAAGCAGTTTTATGTTTTGGTACACCTAAGTGATAGGCCGACCGTGTAGAAAAGTGTTTAAGATATTGAAAGCTATTTTGTAAAATAATGATTTACTGATTTTAAAAAATGCAAATGTAGAGCTTTGAAAGATACTCTTTAAAACCAAGCAAGTCGCATTCAGTGGACGGAATACTTATGTTCTGCGCATTGAATTAAAAAAAAAAAAAATCAAAATCACATTTTCGGTATTAATCTATATACTTTACATATATAA
>JAWDGP010006126.1:22500-25000 GCA_033675545.1 Elysia crispata
CAGTTATAAAATTCAACAACGGATAACGTCTTCACAAATACTTGCAAATAGAATTTTTAGTTTTTATCTGAAATATATTATTAATAACGTAAGTGTTTGCTGCCTCCCTTTTTCTTCTCTCTCTCTCTTTCTCTCTCTCCCCCCCCCCCTCTGTCTCTCTGTCTCTCTATCTCTCCCCCTCTCTCTCTCCCTCTGTCTCTCTATCTCTCCCTCCCTCTCTCCCTCTGTCTCTCTTTCTCTCTCCCTCCCTCCCTCTCTCTCTCCCTCTCTCTCTCTTTCTCTCTCCCTCCCTCCCTCTCTCTCTCTCTCCCTCCCTCTCTGTCTCTCTCTCCCTCCCTCCGTCCCTCCCTCCCCCCTCTCTCTCTCTCTCTCCCTATCTCCCTGCACCCTCCTTTTAACTTCTCTCTCTCTCTCTCTCTCTCTCCCTATCTCCCTGCACCCTCCCTTTAACTTCTCTCTCTCTCTTTCTCTCTCTCCCTATCACCCTGCACCCTCCCTTTAACTTCTCTCTCTCTCTCTCTCTCTCTCTCTCTCTCTCTCCCTATCTCCCTGCACCCTCCCTTTAACTTCTCTCTCGTGTCCCATCTGTCATTGTTTACCAGCTACCAAATTTTTATTCTCCTTTTTTCTCTTCATGCATTTTTTCCCTCACAAAGATTGATATGGAAGTTAATCTCATATGACGTCGACAAACAAGTTGATCCCTGCCTGGCTTTGTCACAGATATCAGAATCTCCACCAGGTGGCGTTTTGTTTGGTCAACGGATTAGAGGTTTGGAAGTAACTGGTTTGATTCGGATGCGTGATAGATCGGGCAGATAACGGTTGGATAAATGTGGATCTGTGGGAGGCGGGGGGGGGGGGGGGGGGGGGGGGAGAGAGAGAGTGAGTGAGAGAGAGAGTGAGTGAGAGAGAGAGAGAGAGTGAGAGAGAGAGAGAGAGAGAGAGAGAGAGAGAGAGAGAGAGAGAGAGAGAGAAGTAGTATAGAAAAATCAACCACAAACCTAGATCTAGCTCGAGACCGACAAATAAGACGAAAGACGTGAAATTATTACAACAGATGGAGGATAGCTCAGTGGTTAAGTGCCTGGTCTTGTCTCGGCAAGGCGATGGGTGCCGCATCGAGGCGCAGGTTCGATCCCTGTTCATTCCATCTGTTATAATGTTTTCACGTTTTTCGTATTATTTGTCGGTCTCGAGCTAGACCTAGGTTTCTCGTTGATTTTTCTATACTGCTTATTTCATTATTTTCAGTCACTTGCATCTTTAGATCCTTAGATCTAGCTTCGTCTGTCTCAGCCTCTAACGTTGTTTGACTGCTTTCTTTTTTTCTATATTCAGAGAGAGAAAGAGAGAGACAGAGAGAGAGAGAGAGAGAGAGAGACAGAGACAGAGAGAGAGAGAGAGAGGAAAGAATTTCAACTTAACGGGAGGTGTATGAAAAGAAAGAAGGAAATGAAAGGTGAATAGTTACAGTAGAGGAAAAATAAATAGGAGAAAGAGAAGAAGGAAGGGCCACCGAGGAGGAAAAATAAGAAAAAGAGAGAGAGAGAAAGAGAGAGACAGAGTCAGAGATAGATAGATAAATAGAGAGAGAGAGAGAGAGATAGAGAGAGAGACAGACAGAGAGAGACAGAGAGAGAGAAGGCTAAAACATTCTGAGATACCATTGACATAAAGAACGTATAGATCTTCTCATTTCAACCAACAGTAAAGACAAAAAAATATTTATACCTCTTGGCATAAGGGGAATAATTCTTTTCATTCCTTCCCACAGAACTGGTTTTTTTTAAATTCTTACCCTCTCTTTTTTTTCAGTATATAAATAAATATAGGACATTATTTAACCTAGTGAAATGGTTTCAAATGTAAATATCAGCGTGTCATAATTATCTACACAAGTGCCTTTGTTAACATAACCTGGGGTTTGGCTGCTGTATGCCTGTCCCTTGTCAGACAGACTTTTTTGTCTATGTATCTGTCTGTCAGTCTCGCGCTCTATCTATCTCTGCTTATTGTTTAATAAATTTTGTCAGATAGACAGACGGACCCAGCGAAAGACAAAAAAAGGGCCGGAGAGGAATAAGAAGAGGACGATCGAATGTTAAAACCGTGAGAGAAAAAAAGTTCATGTAAAAAAAAAAAAAAGGTTCTGACGGTTTTTAACATTAGATTTTACTTTTCTTCTTCCTCCCTGACTCTGTCTTTCGCTGGGTCCGTCTTTCTATCTGTTCCTGCCTTTGTCTAGTCTGTTCAACTGTCTATGTCTATGCTTTCTTCTGTCTGTCTGTGTGTTTGTTTCTCTGTATTCCTCTCTCTGTGTCTCTCTCACTCCCTCTCTCTCCGTCTCTAACTCTCTCTCTTTCTCTCTCCTACTCTCTCTCTTTCTTTTTCTCTCTCTCACTCGCTGTCTCTCTCGCTCACTCTCTCTCTCTTTCTCTCTCTCACTCCCTCTCTATCTCTCTCACTCCCTTTGTCTCCCTCTTTCTCTCTTTCTGTC
>JAWDGP010006127.1:0-5000 GCA_033675545.1 Elysia crispata
CAGACTGCAATGATTCAAGGAGTCCTCTGACTGTAATGATTCAAGGGGTCCTCAGACTGCAATGATTCAAGAGGTCCTCAGACTGCAATGATTCAAGGAGTCCTCAGACTGCAATGATTCAAGATATTGTCAGACTGCTATGATTCAAGGGGTCCTCAGACTGCAATGATTCAAGGATTCCTCACACTGCAATGATTCAAGGAGTCCTCAGACTGCAATGATTCAAGGGGTCCTCAGACTGCAATGATTCAAGAGGTCCTCAGACTGCAATGATTCAAGAGGTCCTCAGACTGCAATGATTCAAGGGGTCCTCAGACTGCAATGATTCAAGAGGTCCTCAGACTGCAATGATTCAAGGAGTCCTCAGACTGCAATGATTCAAGGAGTCCTCAGACTGCAGTGATTCAAGAGGTCCTCAGACTGCAATGATTCAAGGGGTACGCATACTGCAATGATTCAAGAGGACCTCAGACTGCAATGATTCAAGGAGTCCTCAGACTGCAGTGATTCAAGGGGACCTCAGACTGCAATGATTCAAGAGGTCCTCAGACTGCAATGATTCAAGGAGTCCTCAGACTGCAATGATTCAAGGAGTCCTCAGACCATATTTTAAACAATCGTGGAAGGTTCAGTCTTTGCGTTTTTTCAACTTTTCTCATCTAATGGAATGTTTCTCTATGCCGGCGCACCTCATCGCAAGCCAGAGCAGCTGCTTTTTTTTTGTATATACACGTAGAACTACAAGCTTGTCCTTGTCTGGCATAGATCTATAAGGTTTAGCTCTTCCTATTTTTAAGGTGCCATTCTTAATGAAAGACACTTCCTCTTGAACCCCTCGCTCTAGAATATCTCTGTGCTGCAGTCTAATTCTCAGGGTGGTAAGTGTTAATTCATTGATTGATGTTTCCTCACAGAATGGTCCCTGGCGCTGTGAGGGTTGTGAAACAAGACTTCGTGGGGTACGATATCAGCTCATCTACTGATCGCAGGGGACCTCACACCTATGAAACTCGGTTAGGTCAACTCACAACGGTGTCGCTAGATCATTCGACTACCGCTGCTGCTTTATTGAAATACTCATCAATTCAGATAAATAATGCAATGTATAAACTATAAACGTTCCACTATCTGAATATTTCACAAGAGAATCTGTTTCCACATTGCTGATAAAACGAGTTTTTATACAGGTAATGCTTTAACGAGCCCGATATTTTATCATAATGACCACTTACTGCTCTTCTTGAAGCTAGAATGGGAATTTATCATTATTATTGCAGTGCCTCTACAAAGGCGACTGATGTGAAACACAATGCACGACGCTGTTGACGTAACGCCGGTTAAGATATTTTAAAATGATAAAAAATAAGAAAAAATGTTGACAGAATGTTGATAAAAGGCAAATATATCTAAAGTGTGACAGGTCAACTCTCATGCGTGCTCATGACAAACAGACAGCAGTTTGGTAAGACTTCAACCCGACTATCAATGGCAATAGAGAGGGATATGGTACATTTTCACCTTAAAACATCACACATATGAGTGGGCTGTGGCACTTCAACATAAATAACACTGACAACAGAGAGGGGTTTGAACAATGTCATCCTGAAAATCACTGACAATAGAGAGGCATGTCAGAACATCAACATGATTGCAATGGATAGTAATTTGGAGTGAAGCAGCACTTACCACAGAATATCACTGACAGAGGTTGACGTGGGCCAGAACTTACCACTGAATATCGCTGACCACAGGTTGACATGTGGCAGAACTTACCACTGAATATCTCTCACCACAGGTTGACGTGTGGCAGAACTTACCATTGAATATCACGGACCACAGGTTGACGTGTGGCAGAACTTACCTCTGAATATCACGGACCACAGGTTGACGTGTGGCAGAACTTACCACTGAATATCTCTCACCACAGGTTGACGTGTGGCAGAACTTACCATTGAATATCACGGACCACAGGTTGACGTGTGGTAGAACTTACCACTGAATATCACTGACCACAGGTTAGCGTGTGGAAGAACGGATACTGTAACACTAACTTACAACGAGGAGTGTGATAATATTTCAATTTTATTCCCAGTAACAATAAGTTGGAGTGTGACACAACTCCCTCTTGATTACCAATCACAATAGGCTCTAGCGTGGCAGACCTTCACCGTGTGTAGATCTACCATTAGCAGTTGGCAGTACTAGAGAACTTCTAGCCAAGCAGCAGTGACTGACAAGCTGCACTGTAGCAAACTTCGCTCTAAAGAATCCCGAGTACCAGTGAGTAACACATCATCCTTCTGAGTGACAGGTACGAACAAGGTGGAAAGTGACAGGACTTTGCCCTGAATATCGCCTCATTCACAAACTGGAGTCGCTCAAGCCTGAAGGACTGCTTGTTTGGTGCAACCTGATTATTCTTGATAAGCACGGCGACCAAAACAAACATATATAGAGAGAGCTACAGGGACACAGAGAGAGAGAGAGAGAGAGAGGAGGGGGGGGGGGCAGAGAGATGAGAAGGAGGAAGATAGAAAGATATGAGGGAGAAAGAGGGTGAAGGAAGGGGAAGAGAGAGATAAAGAGGTGGGAAATAGATGGCTAGAAGGATAGGAGGAAGAAAGAGGGTGAAGGAAAGGAGAAGAGACAGAGAAAGAGAGAGGGGGAAAGGAAACGGGAGAGGAAGAGAAAGAGAGAAGGACGGAGGATGAGAGAGGCAGAGTGAGGGCAAAAGAATGCATGTTTCAGTCAAAGTAATCTCTGGTTGGCTTACCTTGGAGATGATAGAAGTGGCAAAGACATCAGTGCTGTACACCCAGTTAGAGCACTTTTCAAGACTGGATGATGTTGTATTTAAGATCCTAGCATAGTCTGCTTCCGGATCAGAGTGGTTGACCTTGAATCGGTAGCACTGAGAGTAACTTCCCTTTTTGTCATCAAACGGAATACTTTTGTTGAGCAGAAGTTGATGTGCCTCGTTTTGGACGTGGTATGTATCGTTTGGTAATTCAGGAATCGCACACCTGCGAAGGGATGAGATACACCGCGGCAGTTGTACATTTCATGAAGCGGGGGAATTTTTCTCTCTAAAGGGAGAGAGATAGAGAGAGAGAGAGAGAGGCAGACAGACAGACAGATAGACAGACAGAGAAGAGAAAGAGAGAAATGGAGATGTTTAGAACGAGAGTTAAACAGTTTCTCTTCCTAGTCTTTCAGCATAAACGCTGGATAATCAAGTTGCTGACGTATTTTTTTTTCATTTTTTAAGTATTGTGAATGGAATTTGCCACATCATATCTCCAACTTCAAGTTTCTTCTCTCTATCTACAAGTTAAGTGGATGGTGCAAATTGCAAAAGTGTAATGCCATCCTGCACGGTTTGATATTCAGCAATTTCAATCATTTAGGAAAACCAAAATCTTAAGAGCAGACCATGGAACTGGAAGGGGGATAACCAGGGTTACTCCACAGCAGTAACTCACCTGTAGTCCTGAGCGCCCATGGTGAAGATGGTGATCAGAAGATGGAGGGACTGGGTAGAACAGGCCACTGTTGCCAGGAACAAAACTCGCTTCTGATATAGACCCAGACCGCCGATATGGGTTAAGATATCGTCATACGTGATGCTCTCTACACAAAGAAAACAATGAAAAAATAAGAAAACAAGTTTTATGCTGAAACGAGGCACTTTGGTTTTAGGGAACGAACTCAAGACGTTGTGGGGTTTTTGAAGGAAGGATTTTACAATGCATGTCATTGTTTATTTGCTTTTTATGTCTGTATTTTGAAACCTGACTTAACCTGTTCTCTACAAACACTGACTCCTGCCCGTGTGTTTATGCAGTTTAATAATCGTTGGTTTGAACTGACGAAAACAAAATTACGTGATAACACCAAAAACACTGAACAGGATTTTTTTTTATATACTGCAGCTGATGCAAAAATAACCGACAATAAGCCACTAGGATTTTCGCCTTGAATTACACTTCTTTTCTTTTTCGTCTTTTTTCCATTTTTACGAAAAGCACAGTTTACATGATATGTTTAGAATTAATCGAAAACTTCTTTGCAACCATCAGATCCAGCTGTAGTTAGTTCATACTAAACTATGTCCTTGAATTCATTTAGACGACTTCAACAACCCCTTACCCCCACCCCCGCCTCCTTTTCTGAGACCTCGGAAGGAGCAAAATGTTTTCTTTTCTTAACTTCTTTCTCGATTCAAAAAATGATAGAGAAGAAGAGATTTTCAAAAGTCTGTCAATGTGAAATATTTTATTTATGAGCGAAGCATTTCCTTTACTAGAGGCACGGCATGCTTGCTCTCTAGATATAATGCTGTCTATTGTTAAATACAATTAATATATTATAATCTTATACCTGATATTAAGCACAAAGTTATAATACTAAACTGGATCGAGATTTAATTTGGTTTGACGCAGACTCGGAGAAAATGTTTTTCAATCGGGGTTGAAACGGTCGGCAGTGCATATTGGATCTGTAATCTTCAGAGCTCTCATAGGGCGAAACAGGGAAAGCAAAAATAATCCTCCTGTCCCTTTCACACCCACCACCTTTTCCCTTACTTTCTGATTATGATCATTACATAAACAAAGAATCTAGAATGAAAAGCGAACCATTTTAATGCCACATAAATCATGGTTATACAATATACAGATAAAATATGGATAAAAATATGCAAAATATTAGGTATATTTTAATATCTCATCACCAAGCCACATAAACTGACATCATTAACATTTTTAAGCTTCACAACATGACAGTAATCAAATGCTAATCTCTGCCAGTCTCCCTCTCGCATGCACTTTAAATTTATTTTGAAAACTTGATAATTTACAACCTCAATTTCTACTGATACATTCTGCTTCTAAAGCATGCTTACGGGAGATTCATGGAAAATAAAATGCGCTCCACATTCGACAGATGACCAGCACTTGATCTTTTTATATAAGCTTTCTTCATGATTAAAAACAGCAGCA